>CAEFZY010052684.1:0-12769 GCA_903066815.1 Brachyrhaphis roseni
TTGCAGAGTCGCGTCAACCAACACAACCCTACAACATCCAGAGCCTTAAGGAACTCCGGCCGAATCTCATCCACCCCTGGGGCCCGGCCACCGAGGATACAAAATCCCAACAAAATACATCACAAAAAATAACAAAGTAAAAAATAAAAAAAAACATGCATTATTTTCTACCTTAAAGAGTTTGATTATTAATTAACCACAACTGCCAAAACTTCTCATTTTGTTTTGGTCTTACAATAAAACTAGTCTATACTCTGAAAATTGAAGCTAAAGTGGACAAAAGCTGAGTGGATGTTACATGGATTAATTCACTCCACAGGAGGCAAGATAAAGCATGCCCGAGCAGATGCCTGATTGAAATATAAGAGACATAAACAAAAGACACGGAGACTCATTCGTTTGAGACTTAAGTGGATTCAGTCGAACAGAAACAGCTGCGGTGTGGCCGTGTGGTTCTGGTTTCTGAGTTTGTGTTATACAAAGAGCAGACACCATGGAGAAAGTGGATTATGCTCATCGGAATATTCTGCCTTTAGAGGACAAACTGCAGGGAAAACAGCTCGGCGTCCATCAGCCGCAAGAACCTGGGAAAATACGAACATCTGGTAAGAAGAAGCTCTGTTAGGATAAAATTTAACAAAGCGAGGGCGGTTTGTTCTGGTTTTTGATCGGTAATCCATTATCCGCTATAGAGATACGTCAACAAATCCGCCATATTGGAAGGGGAAACATTATTTTGGCTGCAGGATTTTGAAGATTCTCCATGGAAACAAAGATAAATTATATATTTAAAAAAATGTAATTATATGTATTATGTTGTTAAAGCTCTGGTGTATTAAACAAAATATACATATAATATAGGGTAAGAAAGAAAGTATACAGAATTTGTATGTCTTGTTCTTTTATTTGTGTTCTGTCTGTGCAGCTTTGTGTAACAGTATTGTAGATCTGGTTGCCTTGGTGGCAGATTTACTCCGCCTGTTGAATTAATGGTACAACAGGCCACATCTGCTTCATCAAGCAAATAAGGCAGACTGCGACTTTCAAAGCAAGATAAAGATGACAAAAGAAGATTAAGGCAATAAGGGAGGGTTAAAGCAGGGAATATGCCTTTATGTATGTTTGCACAAAGGAGGTGAATATTCCTCTCTGTGCGGTGAGTTTGCTTGCCTTGCAGCAGCAAAATAATATTTTCCTCCTGTTGGACATTTTACTTTATTGAATTAATGGAACAACAGGCGGTATCTGATTCATACAGAAACAAAGAACAAAAGACAGAAGATCAACAGTGCTGCCATGACTAGTCGGTTAAAATCATGATGATGTTGGCTAAATATTTTGTCAAGATCAATATTTGTATCTCACACATACGTCTTTAAACATACAACTGCTTTTAGATTTTGTTACACATCACAGTGTGTGAGGGGAAGCTGTAGCCATCAAAAGTCTTCATACAAGATATTTTAAAATGTCAAGAATAAAGTATTGAATCAACAACACAGTAATGGAGGAGACTGAAATCTCTATTCCTGTCTCTTTTCTGTAGATCTGGTTTTTTCCCTCTTTTGTCCATCCTAATATTTTGTGCAAATCTCATCACCAAACAGTTTTTATCTATTTAGAGATAACCCATGGGTTTCTGTGGAGTCCTGCTGAATGAGATTCAGTTAACCGTGATGTCCATGTGTCTCCTGCAGATAAGCAGCATCTTCTGGTGATCAAAAAAGAGGATTTTGGTCTGCAGAGCTCCAGTTTGGACCAGCAGAACCCAGAACTCCGCCATATAAAAAAGGAAGAGGAGGAACTGTGGGTCAGTGAAGATGGAGAGCAGCTCACTGTGAAGATTGTAGATGATGAGACCCTTAAGATGTCAGAGCTCTGCCACGTCCAAACTGAAGACAGCCAAGAGACTGAAGCTCCAACAAGCAGCCCAGCTAAACAAATGGAAACAGGACCTGATGGAGAGGACAGTGGAGGAGCAGAACGAGACGAAAACCCAGAACCAACAGGATACGGGACTGAACAGCAGGAGCTCCAGATGAAACATGGTAATTATCAGGTTCTCCTCTGTTTGCATAAATTTCTCTCATCATAAAGATGGAAGGAGGGATGCAATTTAATAATTCCAACCTGGGACATGCATTTGTTGTAGCATCAAACATAAAACTAACACACTAATAGTAAGATATAAATATTAATAAGTTTACAAATTGCCTTGTAGACAGCTGAAGGAGAGGCAAAGGTCATGTCTAAATTGCAGGCAGCAAAGGGTCAAAATATTTTATTGTTATCTAGATCTGTATAATTACAAAAGTCTCATTGAAATATGACTTTTCTGTTTCTCTTGCAGATGAGCAGCAACTGTTGGTAATCAAAATAGAAATCCCTGATCCACGGAGGCCCAGTTTAGACCAGCAAGACACAGAACCGCTCCAGAAGACAACACAAGAGGAACTGTGGATCAGTCAGGATGAAGAGGATCTTGCTTTGATGAGTGAAGATGAAGCGAAATCTCAGTCATCAGAGCTTCATCTCTTCAAAAGTGAAGGCAGCAGAGATGCTGAAGCTTCAACCAGCAGCTCAGCTGAACAGACGGAAACAGAATCTGATGGAGAGGAGGGTGGAGGACCACAACCAGACAGGAATTCAGATCCACCTGTTTGTTTACAGGCCAGTCCTTCAGGCTCTTCAGAGACTGAAGTCAGTAGGAAGTGGTGGTCAGGAGTGAGTGGAGATGGTTGTGATGACAATCTACCAGATTCTGGATCTAAAAATAAAGGCTGCAGTAAAGGCTGGTGGGAAATCAGGACACGTAAGTCAGGCGTAAACAGCAGTTCTGGATGTAGAAGTGCTGTGAAACCCTTCAGCTGCCCGGACTGTGGTAAACAGTTTGTGTACCAGCAGTCATTCCTGAAGCATCTGTCATGTCATTCAGGAGAAAACGCTGCCACCTGTTTGGCTGATATGAAACAATCAATAGCCAAAGCTGGGAAGAAATCAGTTGCTTGTGTTGTTTGTGGAAAAATGTTTAAGGATCAGTATTATCTTAAATGTCATATGAGGTTCCACACTGGAGAGAAACCGTTTAGTTGTGATGTTTGCGGTAAAGCGTTTAGGCATTCTCATATTCTTAAGCTTCACTTAAGAATCCACACTGGAGAAAAACCTTTTACTTGTGATGAATGTGGTAAAACATTTACCAAGCTGCAAAATCTTAAAGGTCACATGACATGCCACACAGGGGAGAAGCCTTTTCAGTGTGAGGAATGTGGCAAAAGATTTACACAAAGGGGAACGCTGAGGAACCACATGATGATTCATAAAGGAGAAAAGCCTTTCGCTTGCAGCGGTTGCGACAAACATTTCAGGCTTAAAGCAGATCTTCAGAAACACGCGGTAACCCACACGGGAGTGAAACCATTTTTCTGTCGATACTGTGGAGCCAGATTTGCTCATCGGGGAGCTTTGACGAGACACATTAGACGCCACACAGGTGAGAAACCATTTGCGTGTGATAAGTGTGACAAAAGATTTTATCGAAATTCTGAACTGAAGTATCATGTGTCAGTTCATACAAGAGACTGGAAACAAGACACTGAAAACAGAAAGTTTGCCTGTAAGGAATGCGGAAAAAAATATATCAGAAAGGTGCATCTTACAGCACACATGAGTACCCACTTAGGAGAAAAACCTTTCAGCTGCAGTGTTTGTAGTGTGAGTTTTACACGCCATGATAGTCTGAAGAGACACACAATGAGAGCCCACAGTCAATAGAAACTGCTTATTCTGCCAATCTAGATGTGTTCATCTAGATTGGCGTAAATGCTGCTAGATAGAGGTGTCTATTTTGTATAGCTTGAAATCAGCATAACGTCATAGATAGTAAGTTTTCCAATATAATCAACTTATTGGTATTATCTACATGAGGTGCCTTGCTAAAACAGGAAGACAATGTTACGTAAACTGTTTAATGTTCATGCTGTGCTAATATATTTCAGTGTGTACGTTCATTCCTGTTGTAGTTATACTAAAAATAGTGTCTAACCTGACAGTGTCTATGTTGTAATGATATAAATAGCTACAAACCACATCTGAAACGCAGTAGTCTTCTTTTTTATCAAAGGTTTTAAATTCTGTAGTTTTGCTAAATACTAACTTGCTCATGTTTGTAATGTAGAAGCATGTTTTTGTCATATTTGTTGGATAGCTTTTATACTGTTATATGGAAAAGAAAAAATATATATATATTTATCTTCAAGAAGGCCTAACATAAATAAAGACTCAAAAACATTGCCCCTTCAAGTTGCTTTAGTTTAGAAGCTTAAAAGATTAGTTTGCGCTTTAAAAATAACAAATTTCCCACAGTAGATATTCATTGAAAATTTGCCATTTTTTCAAAAGGTTAGGGTAGGCGTTTAGAGATTTTCTCTAAAGTTTTTTTTTTAGCTGCATTAAGTGTAAAATGGATGGCTGAACTGCAAAGATGGCAAATCCCTGGTCTAATTGCAGCTTTTCCATATTTACCACCAGGGTTGTGAACTATCTGCTGCAGGAGCGAATAATGTCCAGCAGAGGGCAGCAGAGCGGCAGTTACTGACTGCTGTCCGTGCAGATGCCAGCTCAAAAATAACAAAAAGAAAAACACGTAAAGGCTTCGCTTTTCATATTTATGAATCTAGTCTGATAATTATCAGGCTGGTTCATGTCACAGAGCGCAGACATCATGAAGAAAGTGGATCATGTTCGTCACATCAACTTTGAAAGTCTTCCTTTAGAGGACAAACTGCAGATGAAACAGCTCGACGTCCAGCAGGATGCAGGCGCAAACCAAACAGCTGGTAAGAACTGAGGATAACATGATTTTAGATAAAGGTGGGTTGTTATTCATTTGTACTGATTTGGGAAAATCAAACCTCACTATAGTCCGAATTCAGACTGGAAAAACGTGCGTCCTCTCCGGTAAATCCAGATTCAGTATGGCTGCTGCGCATATCAAAACGCAGAAATAAACCATTTCTTTGCTCTTCTGACAAGTTATAGCACATTATTACAATCTGTACACATGGCAGTTTACAGAGTGAATGCATAGAATAACCAGGAATACGCTGTTAACATCAGGCAGCCCAGTTGTATAAAACAACATTGACCAACTGGATTCACTGCGGCTGCGCACTGCGCTCCTTCTGTCCGTCTCCCAGGTACAAGGTGGGCGTCACAGGGCGCATCACCAGGGTTCATTACAACCGGTCGGTACCTGGCACAATTACGTTTATCCTGTCCAATTAATACAGTAAACTAGCTCCCGGTTCCTGAGGTAAACATGTCAAGATTTGTGGAATAATTTGCCAGAATGAGGAACATTGAAGGTGGAATATTATTTCTCAATTTTTGGGAGCAGAGCTGCATATTACCAGTGTGAGATAAATAATAATAGTGAAAAACTGCGATGCTTACAAGTTGTTGTTGTGCACATTTATACGTGCTAAGGTCCGCTAAGAAAGAAGTCGTTTCATATTTTGAAAAAGAAAAACTGGCAAAACCTAGGTTGTAAGTATATTAGACTCAAAGACATCAATGACACAATTTATTTACTTAGATCATTTTCTTAAGCAGTGGGTGAGCAGTCCTCTGCATGGACATTTGTGATTCCACTCCTGACTTTTGCAGCATCTCTTTTACTCCCACTTTTGTCTGCTTACAAAGGCCAAAAAGTCTTTAAATTTGCAAAATGTCAAACGTTTTTAACCAGATAAGATAACTGTCTCTATAAATTACCCTAAGTGTGTATCTATGTGTTGGCCTGTGATAAACTGGCGATCTCACTCACTCAACCGTGGCGTCCATTTGTTCCTTGCAGATGAGGAGCAGCTGTTGGTGATAAAAGAAAAGGTTCCTGAAGAAAACCTAGAGATAAAGAAAGAAGAGGAAGAACTCTGCCCTAATGCTGATGGAGAGCTGATCGAGGAGGAGGAAGAGACTGAGGACAACAACAGGTTCCCCTTCACTGTTGTTACTGTGAAGATTGAAGATGATCAAGAGAAACCTCAGTTATCAGTTTTTCATCACATTAAAACTGAGGACAATATGGAGACGGAGGCTCCAAGCAGCAGCTCAGCTGAACAGATGCAACAAAATCCAGCAGGAGTTCAAGCGGGATGGAAGGAGATCCTGGGAAAACGGTGTTCGGATGGTGAGACCCTTCTCAGATTTTAAGTGGATGTTTATCTAAAGGCCTCCTAAGCAATCTGGAAAAGTCTGGAAACTATTCTCAAGGTCTGAATAAAATGGAAAAAAAGAAAATGGATTTCAGTAAGATATTACAAAACTTTATTTCCAATCCTGTTATCTAAATGTTGTGAACTTCTTTCCTCATGTCCTTTCCTCTGTCTTTATTTCCACTCTTATTTCACTGCATGTGGAAGAAGAGTATTTCCCTTCCTTGTGCTTCCTTCTCCCTGCTTTTCTTTCTTTGTTGAGACCACCATTTTTTCCTTCCTTGTGTTCTTCACTCTTTCTTTTAACTTGAATAAAAGTTTTTATTTCATCAGTAATTTTGACTTTGGTGGAAAAGTAAAAGAGCCAGACCTGAACAAACATTGTGGCTCCTCTGGCATTAAGCAGCAGCAGCAGCGATTTATGAAGCCGTTTCACTTGTAGGATCTGTAATGCAGCTTGTTGTTGTGTCTCTTGCAGAGGACAAACAGATGTTGGTGATTAAAGAAGAGGTTCCTGTTCTGTCCAGATCCAGTTCGGACCAGAAGGACTCGGAGCTTATCAAGATAAAGAAGGAAGAGGAGGAACTGTGGATCAGTCAAGAGGAAGAACGGCTTACTGTGAAGAATGAAGATGAAGAGAAACTTCGGTTACCAGAGCTTCGGGAAATTAAAGCTGAAGACAACAGAGAGACTGAAACTTTAACCAGCAGTTCAGCTGAACAGATGGAAACAGAACCTGATGGAGAGGATGGTGGAGGACCAGAACCTTATGGGGCTTTTAACAGAATTTATGGAAAAACATTAAATAATGAGACTGCTGTTAAATTACACACAATAACTCGCACTGGAAACAGAGAACATGGCTCTGATCTTTATGGTAAAGGATTTAAAGAAAAGCGTTACCTTCAGACACATACGCAACTTCCGACTGAAGCGAGAATATTTGCCTGTGATGTTTGTGGCACGAGGTTTCAAAGACGTGAAACTCTTAAAAACCACATGAGGATTCACCCCACAGAGAGACAGTTTATCTGCAGTGTTTGTAGCAAAGCGTTTTCAAGACAAGATCATCTAAAGAGTCACATGCGTGTTCACACCGGAGAGAAACCGTTTAGTTGCAGTTTTTGCAGTAAAGGATTTTCACAACAAATTCATCTGAAGAGTCACATGCGGGTTCACACGGGAGAGAAACCGTTCATTTGTAGTTTTTGTAGCAAAGGATTTTCACGACAGGATCTTCTAAAGAGTCACATGCGAGTTCACACGGGAGAGAAACCGTTTGTCTGCAGTGTTTGCGGCAAAGGATTTTCACAACAGAATCACTTGAAAAACCACATGGGTTTTCACACGACGTCGTTTAGCTGCAGCGACTGCGGCAAACGTTTTGTGAAGGAGGACCAGTTAAAACGACATGTGAGGCTCCACACGGAAGGGAGACCATTTGGTTGTGATGTCTGTAAAAGCAGGTTTTATAAAAGGTATCATCTTGAAAATCATATGAGGATCCATTCGGGAGAGAAACCGTTTGTGTGTGGAGTTTGCAATAAAGCGTTTTCACGAGACGGAGATCTGAAGCGTCACATGGGTGCCCACGAGGGCTGTAACTAATGACTCAATAAATCTGTGTTTTCTGATTATCCTACCACTATTTTAACCCATCTGTGATCTTTTTCCGTGTAGTTTTTATTCCCAGCAGCGTTTGCATGTTTCACTCCACATCTTTAAAAATAACATGCTTATTCTCTGTGTTTTTAGGTGTCACTTTAAATTTCATCATACTGCTTGAAACTAACCAAGTATTTTGCATTTAAAATGAATAACATCTTTAACAAAAAGAAACTGCTGAGCTTTCTGATCAACTTCTCCAACAGTTTCCTCTCAACTGCTGACCAACATCTGGTCCAGCAAACCATACGAGGCAAAGAAATCTGATGAAATTGAAGTTTCTTGTAATAAAAATAATGAACAATTAATGTGTTTTGTGTTTACTTCTATCAATCTGCATGCCCTTCATCTAGTAGGGAGCAATAGTTTCCACAGCAAACAGTTCACACAAAATGACAGTTTATAGTTGTTGAAAAGTAAATTCATTGTTACAAACTGTGTTGTACAATATCAGTGTTGATCCAAAGAACAAAAGTACCTTCAGTTATATCCAGGAATATGAGTGAAAGGCTTAATTTTGATTGAACAAATCCTCATTCTGTGTGCTGGCAGACAGAATATTTTGTGTATGGGGCCAAGAGTTTCAAACACTGGTGTTATGCCATCATCTGCCTCCATTGTGAGTGGACATTGTGGTTGTTTTGGTGTAAATTTTGATTTCAGATGGAAGTGAGCTGGTTCTGTCCATATCTCAGAGCTAATATCTGTAGGAACTTGGTGTAGATCACAAGGGGAGTCATAAAGGTAAATGAAGTGATGTAAGTGACAGAACTTTTGGGAACATGGCAGTGGGTTTTTCCAAATGAGATTCAGATGGTTTTAATTCCAAGCGGGTTGGCCTTGTCTGCATCCCGATGAAAGCGATAATTAAAGTCAGGTTTGGTCGAGTCGTGAGCAGTCACATGCAGTTCTCAGATGTTCTGACTGAACAAACTGGGTTTGAGTTTTGCATGTTGTTGCATTTAAAATTATTTTAAATGTTGTGAGTGCCCCTTAGTTCACTTTTATGTACATGAATGTCTAGCTAAAGAGGTACAGAAATGTGTTGATATCTTCTTTAACTTACGTTCCATGTGTTTCTATTGCGGTAGAGCAGTCTGCTCATTTTATGTCAGTTTTACAGCTGGAGAAGACTCCGCTCTGTTGTTTTAGCTTATAAACAGCAGAAGTGGGTTTCAATTTCAATGCCTGCGTTGTAACTTCAGACCACATCTCCAGTGGATTCTATTCTTGTTGAATTCCTGGGGAGTTGTTTCTTTTTAATGTTTGTTTACTGACTGGTTCAGTAAACAAACAGAATATAGGTTACTGAAACAAACAGTAAACAAACAGTTTACTGTCAGCAGTCTGCTCTTCTTTCAGAAAGCCTCAAGAAGAGAACAAAAGAGCTCTGACTGAGCTGAGCTCCATCTTCACTAAATGTGGGAAGTAATGAGGTGCAGGGACAGCTGCTGATAAGTGAAAACAGATGTCTCTGAAATAGGCTTTACTTCTCTTCGGTAAGAGTTAGAGGTTTTGGTTTCATTTTTGATGGTTTATCCTTCCAAAATAAAGCGTAATCGTTTACAATGGTGTAGATTAATTGATATCCAGTTCTCTGAGGGTTTTGCAAACATTTTCTTTGTTCTTTTTACTGAAAATCTGAGCGACTGACTGCTGTAGGAGCTAGCTGAGTCCAGAAGAGGGCGACACTTCCCAGGCATAATTAGAGAGTGTTTGTGCAGATGCCTGATCAGAATCCAGCAGAGAGCCATACATAAATTATTTCCAGACGGAGACTGCTGGTCCGATGGCCTGTAACGACACTATAGGTCCAGTCTAGTAGTCATGTACCCGACCAGAATATGAGCTGATGTGCATGGCTAATTTTAAAGAGAGCAGAAACCATGAGGAAGGTGGATTATAATCGGTACTGAAAATCTGCCTTTAGAGGGCAAAGTGTAGAAAAACCAGCTTGTAGCCAGTAACCGCAGGATGATGATGGAAACCCAGCAGCTGGTAAGAACAAGCTCTGGCTTAATGAGGATATGACTGATTTTATTTAGGTTTGGCTATTCTTCGGGTAGACGCTTAATTAACTATTATTACGACACGTCGGCGCGTCCGCCATGTTGGAAAGAAAATACGGGTTAATTAACTTTTCAGGTGAACGGAAAACATGCTGTTTACACTGGATTTAAATCAGTTTGACTGCCACAAAAATAATTTTATCACCCAAACATATTGATTGTAGCCTTTACCTGAGCTGGGCTGTATGTCTTTATGTAGTGACTGCTGGTGTGAAAAGCATTCAAAGGCATTAAAGGTTTTTTTTAAAACGTAAAATAATTAAAAGCTTCGAGATTTCAATGTGAGGAAAAACAGCGACATCTGATGGTGAACTGGAAGTACAGCAGTTGCTTAATGAAGACGTGGGCGTAAGCAAAATAAGCATTGCTGTCTTAATTCAAAATATGTGCTGTAAAAATCGATACATGTAAACGTATACACAACCATTAGCAATGTAACTTGTGTTAAGTTTTTCATAGTAATAAAAGCCTTGATATCAGTTCATTTCGCTGGTTGTTACACAAATAAGGAATAATAAATTGTTATTTATCTGTACATTATATTCTGAAGATTTAAAAGCATCACCTTTGTTTGGCCATAGTTTTGATCTTCATTTGAGGCAGGTTGGCTCCACACATTTCATTCAGTAACACAACCACATTTCCTTATCATTAAACAGACTGTAGAAATGCCCTTGAAGTTTTATATTTTAAATTTACTTTCTAGATTAACATATTTTCCTAGTTTCCAAAAATCACATATCAAGAAAATGGGGTCCTTATTTATTTATTTATTTAATTTACAAAAAGCACATTTTCTTTAGTTTCACTCACTCATTTTTGTGAACACATTTGTTTGTAAATTGAATTAAGTGTTTAACTGCCCAAGCTAAGAAATAAATTCAGGAGCAATATGTTAAAGCATTCATCTTCTCACTCTGTCTATTTTAAACAACATTCAAACATCCTGCGAGGTTTTCTCCTTTTTTGTTTAAATATGAACACATTTTGTCTGTAATGAGATAGAAATACATTGCAGAGCATACAAGAAACGTAAAGCTGCTTCTTGTTTTAACAAATTTTACGTCTCATTATGTCAATGTCAAATTTATTTATGTAGCACTTTAAAAACAGGAATGAAACTGCACCAAAGTGCTGTACAAGAACGACAATAACATAAGTTGATAAAAACAGAGTATCAAAACAGAAGAGCTGCAGTATTAGACCTCAAATAAATGCCAAAAAATAAAAATGAGTTTTGAGAAGCGATTTAAAATGATCCAGGCTGTGGGCAGATCTAATCTGGAAAGGTAGATTACTCCATAGAAGAGGAGCAACAACGGAGAAAGCCCGTTCTCCTTTTCTCTTAAGTCTGGTCCGAGGAACTGTCAGTAATAGCTGATTATTTGATCGTAGGGTTCTGGACACAGACTGAAATTTTAAAAGGGCCTGTTTATTGTAGCCCACTCTCCTGGGAGTTATATCAGGGCAATGTTTGGGCCTGGATGAAGCTGAAGCTGTGTCTCTTGTTCTGTGTCTATGACTGCAATGGATTCTGCAGCATTTACATGCTCTGTGGTTTATTCTGAATAGAAACTCTTTACTGATGTGTCTCTCCTCAGACTGTGTGTAACACTGATGTTTGAACGTTGGGAGACTGAAGGCGGATTCACATCTCACCAGGAAAACATCTTAACGGCGCCGACCTTTACTTGAAGTATATTTAGAGATGTGGGCTAATTCAGAACACCAAGCTGGAAAAACACGTCGGTCAGAGATGGAAAGCCGGGACTCCGAAACCCAATCCAGCTTTCTCCAACTTGCTAAGAAAGAGACTGAAGGTAAATAATTTTCCTTCCTAATTAAACTGGATGGATATTAATTAATTTGATTTCTGTTTAAACCACCACTGCACCACTAACAGCTTTCTTCCACATACTGTTTTAAGATCTGGGTGTCATTCACTATTGTTTGATAAACCTAATTAGTCAAATTACTAACTTGTGCACTAATGCTAGATTAATTAGCTCTGTTAAAATTGGCTCCTTAGTAAGAAAACTGCTGTTTGTCCTAAATTATGACATAATCTAATTTGCATAATTTCTAATTTGCATGTATTTTTTTAAAATATCTTTATTCCAAACATTCTCTCTCTCTTTTTTTTATTTTTTATCTCTGTACCAAAACTGCAAATGTGGCCTTCATAGATCATAGATCATAGATGTCCATGTGTGTTTCAGTGTTTCCTGGGCAGCAGCTGTGGGTGGTTAAAGAAGAGGTTTGCAGTGACTGGAGCTCTAGTTTGGACCCGCTTGACTCAAAGACGACCCACATGAAGGAAGAAGAGAAGCCTGCTGTGAAAAGTGAAAAAGAAGAAAAACCAAAGTTTTCAGATTGTAGCTGCATGAAAACTGAAGGCAGGAGAAGAGAACCCCTGATTCCCAACATGGCTAAACAGATGGAAGCACAACCTGATGGAGAGGACTGTGGAAGACCAGAACCAGGCCCAAGCCCCAACAGCTCTTATCAAGAAAGTGAGATGACCATTCACCGTACAGGTAAAAGATCCAAACTCTATTCCAGATTTAAAGCTCAGACTGGAGCTGGTTGTGACCACTGTTCCCTCTAAGCTGCGCGCCTGCGCAATTGCGCACTGCTCGCACAGTCTCTGCGCACAATAAAATCTATGCTGCGCATAAAATAAAACCCAGCGTAAACTATACATTGAGCTCAGTCATCAGTTTTGACTATGGACCAATGACGAATAACAATCTAACTCAGTGAGTCACAGGTGTCCAGCCAATGATACGATACGGTTCACTTACGCTACGCAGCCAATCA
>CAEFZY010052709.1:0-95934 GCA_903066815.1 Brachyrhaphis roseni
TATATATATATATAAAGTAAAATATACTTTTTACTATATAGACTTTTACTAAATATACTTTTATACCTATATTTGGCCTCCCTTTAAACAAAGGGAGGCCAAACAAGCTGCTATGTACCTAGATGTTCCGCAGCAGCAAAACAAGTTATGGTGTTAATATCATCGCGATCGAAAGAGATGAACCAGAAAGCATTTTCTTCAGAACAAAACATAAACCAGGGTCAGATTTTGAATTTATTTTAATGAGGGAAACTGGAAGTGAAGAATCCTGCTTCAACCTCAGAGATGAAAAAAGTTCAGTAATAAATGTTGCAAGGCTAAATCCCCTTTAAGCATGAACACACTTGAATTAACAATTCAAATGGGACATGAACTGTAGAAGATAGCTAAACAGAACAATGACATGAACCTCATAACACCACATTAATAAAGGGCAGTTAGGAGATTTCTCTGCTTTCTACAAGGGTCTTGCTGAAAATCCAGCAATTAGCTCTTCATCAACCATTTGAAAGGTTGACATTTCCATGGCTTCTTCTGTGGCCTCCCCAAAATCAGATTTTTTTTCTTCTAATGCCGAATGATAAAAACGAACCAATTGGCCTCTTATTTGTCGCCAAACATATTTTTGTTAATGATCAGTGGTCCTCCGTTTGCATGCTCGACTCATACATCATCTTCATTTCTCCCACAAACACCCTTACGGTCGCTTTTACTATACCCATTTACATGTTTTCTTTTTTTTTTTGCCAGAATTTGCTCAATTAAATATGTAGCCCGTTTAATACTCTCTGCTTTTTTCTGCCTTGCCCCCACCTCAGATAAGATCCCAGTGAACGTCGTTTGTAAATGTATGTACTCTAACCATCAAGGGGCCCCCTTTGAAAAGACTAAATTGAATTCCTTTGATACGACCCCCTAACCGTGTGCAGGCAGCATAGATGAAGACTCGTCAGAACTTGACGCTCATTATATCTGAAATGTCGAAAGTTAGCCTTGGCTGGTGCTTCCTCTCTCTCACTCGGATGAAATAACACTTTCTTTTTTGCACCTAAGTAGGGACCAGTGATGTATTGTTTTACTTGGGGTAATCCAAATTCAAGCACTGTGCAGTTAATCTTACCAGGTCTGTGGGGAAGGAGGGAAGTCAACTGTTTAATTTATTAATTAAATTCTCAGGCCAGGGCTGTAACACGTGAGCACTGACTACAACAACCGCAGATTGGTAACCAGCTGCTCTCACTGTGTGATAAATTGGGCCAGAGTACGTTTGTTCTTGACGCTCATTATATCCGAAATAATTTATATAGACATCCTTGTGTTAAAAAACCAGATGACTATGTTCAAAGGAAGTAGCCGGTTGCTTTTCTATGCCATTTGAAATTCTAACGTACAAATTTGATCAATACAAAACAGTAAAGTCACAATCTAAAATGTGTGGTGATGAAGGATTTAGCTGCAATATTAGTTTAGTCAACCAGTTTGACAAAAAAAAAAAGAAAACATTTATCTGCTTTGCTAAACTAGCTAACAGGTAATGCATTCTCCTGTTCTTAAAATTTTGCATTTTCTATCTTTCTCCTTCAAAATCACACTCACTACATATACACATAATGATTGGCTATGCTAATTCTACCCTTTAGCATGGCATGCTAAACTTAGCATGCTGAAGCTAGAATTAGTTCTGTTGTACTGAAATTCAACTACTTGTATTTTTATGCAAAATCCCCTCTAAAAAGATTTGTAAATATTGAATTGGTTTAACAGTTCAAACAACAATTGTACCTTAATAAGCATTAATATGTAGCTGTGGAAACTGTCTCAGCACTGCCGCAGAAGCTAACGTCCACAATCTTTCTTTTGAGCTTGGGGATTCAGCCAATCAGCGGCAAAGAAACTGAATGCCACTCTAGATATGCTTTTCTACGCTTAATGTGGCGTCACGTTCCACAGTGAAATACTGAAACGCGACAAAGCTGGGGTCTGATGTTTTTATTTTATCAACTACTAGCTAATCTGCCTCTGGACTGTTGATATACCATATATGAACAAAATGACCAGGTCACTTTAGGTGACTACTTTATAAAACAGAGAAAAACTTTTCATTGTCCTTTAACTCTGTGAAAAATCATGACAATTATTTCCGATATCAACACCAATCAAATGAATGAAGAAGGTGCAGGTTTGTTCCTTCCTGATTAAATTCTGTTTTTTAAATCAGATAATTAAAAAGGGTATATTCACTAAAGCACTTTTTTTTGCTCACTCTGCTAATATGTTACTTACAGTACTGTTGAAATCAATACTAAGACACTTCTTAGTCAAAAAATATCTGCTTTTCAAAACATTACATTCAGAAAACTATAAGGAGAAAAACCTAAATTTGAAAAGGAAACATATTTGTGCAATAAATCAGGAATAATCTCAAGATCAGTAATTCTGACAAGTTATGATGATTTCAGTATCGACCTAAATCATCATCATAATTTTTACTCTTAATGGAGCTGCCTAGGGCAATGTTCAATACTATTCTTCATATATTCTTATGAATCATAGTGACAACTAAGCAGCTCACAGATGTTTGTTAGTCAAACCATATGTTTTGAATCGATGTTGTTTTTGTTATGTTTGATTGTTTATGACAAGTAAAGCAAACAGTGGAACTAAAATGGATGTTTTTCCCGAAAAAACTTAATTTGAATGTTGTTTCGTACGTCTGAGTCAGACCTCACATAAATTATGCACACAAGAAAGCATTTTGTCTAACCAGGCAGAACAAAAACATTTAACATTTCTGTTGAACTAGATACTAGGTGACATAAAGGAAAAAAAGTTTGTTTTTGTTTTCATCCAAGAACTGAACAAAACTGAACCACCAGCATGGTAATGTCTGTCTGGTTCTTGCCTCAAATGATTGTTGTTCTACAAAGGGAACTGTCTGCTGAAGATTCAGAATGATATGAGGGCTCCCTAAACAAACGGTAAAAAATAAGATAAGTCATTTTTTGCTGACTTGTGAAAGAGGTTAGACACATGGCGACTGTAATCACGTCATTTCCAGATCTGTTTGCTTGTGGGAAGACAGCAGTGATATTCCATTATCCCACAGCGTCCTCAAAGTACAGAGACGGCAGGAAGATGCACTCGTGTTGGTTAGAGGCACTGGAACTGCTAACATGCACTGTGAATATGTGAAATGCCCTGAAAGTCTTATTTGTTTCCACCTTTTTCTAGCAGAATCGCAGAAACAGACAGCCGAGCATCTTCAGTCGGCTCACTTTGTGCATTAAAACCGTTAAAAGGCTCCCGACTCGAGGAACAGCAGCTCTCGTCCCCACTTCACCTCGGATTCTCCTCCTCTGTGCTTTTCTAGGTCACTCTGACATGCGGAACGGAGACAGCCCTGCGATCGGTGAGGGAGCCCAGCAAATGCCAGTACATCATGGACTTTGAGACTCCGGTGGCCTGTCAGCCGGTGCTGAAGCAGAGGGGCGTGCACAGCGAACTGTGACCTCCCCTTCCCTTTGCCGCCTTAGCCTGGAATAACTTGGACCCCTGCCCTTATTGGCTTGCCCACAGTGACAGGCCGGGGTCCTGAGGGTCCCCTCTGACATCTGTGTTGTCAGAACGTATATACTTCCAAGCAAGTTTGACTGAGGTCAGAAAGTATTTTTTGTAATGATGTTCCATGAACACTTTCTGTGGTTTGCATAGACTGTTACTTTGCTATTTTATATTTATTCTATGCTTCCATATAACGATTACTGACACATTTCTGAGACCGGAACGTTTGTGAAATAGCTTGGTTTCATTACAAAACAGCAATATTCCAATAAAGGATTTCATAAAGTCAGGCCAGTTAGGTTACTGTTGTTGCGAATATAACCGCTACTTTCGATGGTGGCTTTGTCATTCTTCTCGATTGTAGAGTACGCTTTATTATAGCCTTTATTTAATATCAGAAGAAGAAATATTGATATATCGTCATACATGTATAAATGAAATAGTTATATGTAAAAATCACCAAAAAGACCAAAAATGACAAAAAAAAAAAGAGCGATAATCAGCAGACAGATTGATAATGTCAAGAGTTCAGTTTTTCTTTTCCCCGACTGAAATTTGTAGAATTTCTAGTCACTTTTAGTCAGTTTTAAAGTATCAATGCCAAAGTTTATGTTGAATCAGATGAGATGGCTGGATTGTAAACGTTACATGTTTGGACAGGCGGCTAGTGGATCATTTTAGCTTCAACTTTGGTTTGTGTAATTCTATTACAAAAAGCCTCATCTTGGGCATGTTGACATTGCTGTCCTGGGGGGTTTTTTAGAGTCCGATAAATTGTGCAATGAATAATTTTTTTTTTTTTTTTTTTTGACAACTCCAGCTGGATGTGACAACTGTGGTCACCAAACATCCAGAGCAGCCATGCCCTTCAAGTTAGACTGATGAAGCGCCACACATTTATTTAGGTCAGATCTCCTAATATTAAAAATGAAAGAAACTGTTTAATTCAACATTAATTTAATGTACCTCACTGTGTCAAGAGCTAATGAATCTGGTTGATTTAGCAGTAAACATGAATTTTTCGTCTTCAGAGGATCAAATATGTAAATCTGAGCCTCTGTGACTGTTACATATTTACATTTTAAACGGCCTGAAGGCTGAGATCCAGCAGGGAAGATCAGAAAGTATTCAGGAACGCACAAAAACTTCTCAGTATGTCCATCAGATGGTAAAGTGTTGCAGTACTTTCCACTTATACTTGAAAGATGAAATATTTGTAACTGTACATTATAGAAAGTGATTACGTTACACATAACTGCTGTATTAAAGTTTTATTTCTAAATAGTTTTGTCCTTTTTCCATCTAATTGAAAATCATTTCAAAGGGAGTTTTGAGTAGTTTACTTGTAAAAATGTACGTTTTCTGGAAATGTTACATGACACTGTACAAACCAAGGTTCTTAAAAAACTTGAGTGGTAGGTGCAGGTGTCGGACATGTTGACTTCTGGGTTTCCCAAATGGACCTTTCACCTCTGCATCCAAATATTGGATAAATGGAAGAGATTCGGTCACTAGTGGTGAATAAATTCTGAATAATCTGGCATCTAAACTTTATTGTTCAAGGTGAGTGATTTGAGAGTATTTTCACATTGCACTCTTTTTCATGTTTTAAAGAAATAACTAATCCCCCATTATTGCACTGCTTTGGTGGGGAGAGCGCTTCGATAAGGACACAATGCCAAAGCTTAGGGTAGGAAAACCTTGGTTTTAATTTTGGACTATCGCTAAGATTTAAATTTATGTAAAGACACAACTTTGAGATGCTTGATCATTTTATTTAATTTGTTTCATTTTTTTTTTTTTTATTTTGTCCATCCACTTTTCGCACTAAACTGTGTTGGATGTTCTGATGTCATAAGGTAGCTATACAAAGTCCAAAGATGAACTTTAAAAGACCTTCAAAAAAAATCGGGAAAACTATTTATCAAGACCATTTCAAAAGATAAGAAAAATCTTCAGTTGGAAAATTAAAGCAACGAGGTGTTGCAGTTTCCTGCACACTCGTGCTACGTTAATATGCCATCTTTAAAGTCTTCTGCAATATTTGCAGACCTTCAGTTCTTATTCTACGCTGAATTTAACAGCTATTGATTTTCCAACATCCTTGCAGGCCTCGCAGTCTGCCTCTTCCCCGGCCTGCTGTCTGTGACGTTATGTAACAGATTGGAGGGGTTTCTGCAGCAGAGGCCTCTGCTCATTAAGGGGGAGCTAAATCAGCTGTCAGGTTTCCAATAGTCTGCCTGATATATTCCTGGCCTGCTGGGGCAGCTGGGTGGCTGTTTGCCTGCTAGCAATGCAATAGCCTGGGGCCCTGCAGCTCAGGAACTGCTGCTTTTTATTTATCTGGCCTAGGCTCTCATCCACATGCTCTGTTTGATGGCGAGCCTAACCATTTGCCTTCACCTTCGATTTTCCAGAATAATAATGGCCCGTTTTGTTCAGGGAGCCGGCCAAATTGTATTTACCACATTGCTCCTGAAGCTTTCAAAAATGATACTGAGTTATGCAGAAAATGCAAAAGATGGTGAAGGGATCAGAGTTCAGATGTAAAGTGGAATAAAGGAACAAACTGTGGAAATTACACAAAATCTTTTCAATTATAATTATGAATAAAATGTTGTAATTACAATAGATTTACAGTTTTGAAATAAATCCTGGATAATAAAAAAAAAAGCTTAATAACCGGGAAATAATGTTTTAATCTCCATACAAAGCAGCATTTAAGCTGAAGACCAGATGAAAACATGAAAACGCTGAAACATTGCTGTTCACTTTTGGCCAGACTTTAGAAAGGATTGGAACTAGGGATAGATTGGGAACCATCAGAGCTAGTGGACCCATGCCTCTGCTTACATTTAATCCTATTAAATTGTCCCAATTAAAGTTCATAAATAACTAATCCTTGTTTAGTCAACCATCAAAGTTTATGCTTCCACATTAACTCTGATTGAGTTCGAGTGTTTTTGCCCAAGACTGGCAAATTTTCAGTTTCTATCTTAAGATTCAGATTTTTATTTTTGAAACATTTTGAATACGTCTCCAACTATTTACAGTTCACAATTGTGTTCTAATAATTTAGCTGTTTATAACACAGCTGCAAACCCTCCTAATCTGCCAGACTGCCTCTATCTGGGAGCTCTGCCACGTAATGACATGTGGCTTTTTCTTTTAAAGAACTTTTGAGTTTGGTTAAAACCCACAAAGAAACCGATTCGACAGTCTGCAGGGCATTAACAGCTCCTCACTTTACTGACTGATCATCATGTGTTAAATGAGTTCTGTGCTTCACCCCACACACAGAGTGGGTGGAAAAATTAGTTTTAGATGGACAGTTATTAAAAACCCACATTAACCCTGTGTGATTCTGCAGTGTGTGTGTATTTTTTTTTAAAGTGCAGTGATGTGCGGCTCTGGATCAAAAAGGAAAAAAAAAAAAGAAGGGGGGAGCAGCGGTGGGAAGCTATCAGCAGGGAAACCAAACACACACGCTCCCGAGCAGATTTTTACACACCTCCATTCAGCACATTAGCAC
Organism: Brachyrhaphis roseni; assembly: GCA_903066815.1. Classification (NCBI taxonomy): domain Eukaryota; kingdom Metazoa; phylum Chordata; class Actinopteri; order Cyprinodontiformes; family Poeciliidae; genus Brachyrhaphis; species Brachyrhaphis roseni. The sequence continues at coordinate 7,094 of CAEFZY010052709.1, forward strand.
ATGAAGGGGCAGGGATGGAAAGTCGTTCCAGTTGAGCGTGGGTGTATTTGTGTGTTGACTCCAAATTGCTAAAAGGGCCCAGAGGCTTTCGATTGCATTAAATCTCAGAGTCAGCTTTGGAGAAACTAGTTCAAGGTACCTGTCCTCTAGAGTGGGAGACAGCGGGGCCTTCGCCTGACTGACTGGTTGACTGACGCCCACCACAGCCCAGCGCCAGTTTCGCTCTTTTGGAGATTGTTTTATAAGCCAGCTCCTTTTAAAGGGAGGCCAGTTGTGGCCTCAGGCCTGGGGGTGGGGGGAGAGAAAACGCAGCGCTGAGTTGGCAAGACACAGACTCATCTGACTTCCTCTTGTCTCCACTTTATTCAAATGAATCACAATGGAGATGCTTCAGTCCCAAAACATTTAACAGTTCATTTTTCTAAACAGCACTATGTTCATCATAAATTGTACATTTTCAATCCTACTGCTGATGATGGAAGTTCTACCACCAAAGTTGATTGCAAAATTCTTTATTTATGTTTCTGTCTTGACTAAATAGTCTAGGATGCCCCATGGACATTATATGCTTTAGTCCTTACCGTGATATGTAATAACATAACATTCAGTCATCAAATGAGGGACAATAAAATTGATTGAAACACAATTAAATAAGTGACTATATGTTTTACAGTGCCCTCCACAATGACTAGCAACTTTATGGATTTTTTTTTCTAAAATATTCTAAATATACTTAAGTACGCACGCTGAAAATACCCAGGCGCAATGCAGTTTGACACGGTATTGACTGGCGTTTGCAAACAAGTATTGCTACTATTGCCTCATTTCCACTGAGCAGTGCAGAATGAGCCAGCTTGGTAAACTGTTTTTAGCTACAGGAGAGTGTTTCCATGCCAGTTGGACTCTGACAGGGCAAGCGGGATGAAACACAAGCCATCATGTCAAAGCAGTGCGACGATGAAGGCGGTTGTCATTAGCAGTGACGTTTTTCTGTCCCCCAGTCAATGGGCTGTGTTGCGTGACACCAGTAGCTCCACCTTAACCATACCGTACTGTTGTCCTATGACTCGGTATGGGTCAGTTTTATGGGCCGCTTTTACATTGGAAACAGACAAGACAGCGTACCAAACCGCAAAAACCCATGCTGTATTGCTTACAATATATTAGAGCATATTTTAAGTAATATTTTTGGCTCTTTTTAAGGTCTTTATTTACCTACTTTCCTTTAAGATAGGAAAGTAGGTAATGAAGACATGTGGCAAAGGTCACCAGGCCGAGATTTGAACCTGCGACTGCCATGTCAAGGACTAACCCCTCTGCCACCAGAGCACCCCATTTTTGGCTATCGCTTTGCTTAATACATGACAAAAGAGAGGAGTCTGTTGGGTGAACTGGTGTAAATAACTACAGAATCTGGAAAAGACCAAATCACTTAAACATTAAAACCCTGAAAGTATCTGTGTCATTTATTTTCACGACTCTCGTATGATTCAATCCGGTCGCAGGCAGTTCAGTTTAGTCTAATTATTTCTCACAGCATGCAGTTCAATTCAATCAAATTACTTTAAATCAATTTGAAATCCAAATGCAGTCAAAAATGATTCTAAAAACAGAATCCCATTCAGTCCAGTTAATCTAATTTGCATGCAGTAAAACTTAGTCCAATTAATGTCTCTTACTAACAGTCTTATTTGGTTATATTAATATTGATTGCATGCATGCCAGTTAATTACATTGACATGGGGTTTATTTCTGCCCAGTTATGGTTAAATTAAATGTAATATATCCAGATTCATTGGTTGCATTAGCTGTAATAACGTGGGAATAAAAAAAATAAAAAAAAAGTTGTCTACCAAGGGAAGCAAACAGAGTCAACTCTGCAGAAAAACATTCAGAAATGGGATTTTCAATAATCTTAATCGGACCAAACAGTTGAAGTCTGTATTTGGATTGAGCTTAAACCAGCAGTGTGTATACTTCAGCATCATGTGCGTCACATTTGACTTTATTCAGCACACAGACATTGTGTTGGGAGGGGTGAGAGAAAAAAAAAAATCCTAGATACAGATGAACAAAGACTAATATTGACAGAAAGATGGGGGAGGATTAGAAAGACACTCAGACAAGTAAACACCAACAAAGACGGCAGTGCGCGACGACGCTCGAGGGAAAACTGCTCTTTGAGAGGAGGAGAGAGACTGAGGAGAAAACAGTGATGGGAGGAGCAGGCAAAGAGAGAGAAATGCGAAACTGTGAAAGGAGAGGAGGGGTTCGAGGCAGCACTGCCAGTCTGGTAAAGGGTGTTTCTGTGTTTGTGCTGTCATGTCAACGAACGAGGCTCAACACTTCCCCTGTGGAGTGGATGAGTGTAAGCGTGCCACGGTTGGAGGCTGGAAGGCCGAGCTGTGATAGCATGTGGTTTGCAGGAACCTCCTGCAGTTGGCTTCTTACAGCGAAGGAGGCTTGTGGAGAGGGCGATCAGGGCCATGGAAGCCAGCGACTAACCTGGGATCTTTCCTTTACTGCATTTTAGAGAGAGCAAAAATTTCAAAATGGTGTGGAGGCAGTCAAGGACAGTTAATGCAACATGAAGGATGCAAGTGTCACCGGCAGGTTGTGGCAGAAAATCTGAAAAATCACAGCGAATCAAGCTGGAAAAAAAAACAAAAAAAACGGTACAACCACAAAATACGTATATGTATTTTAAGACCGCACCGGGAACACTCCGTTTTCTTGATTGACACAAAAGGAAAGTAAAAAAAAAAACTATCAGAAAGAGAACTGTGGAATTGCACACGTATGGTTCATTCTTGGGAACGATTTCCAGACGTTTGAAGGTGCTGCGTTCATATACACCAAGTATAGACATGATGGGAATGTCCAACCATCACAACGCTTATGATGGATCACAGAGATTACCACATTTTAGTTCAAAATCTGCAGATTGACCCCAAAGCAAAAGCCAAACACCTCATGAAGACACTGGATAAGGATGGCAAGACAGTGTCCACAGTGCAACGTGTACCAACAATTGAAAGAGCACTCGGTAAGTGGTTCAATCCAGTTGCAGACAGTTCAGTTTAGTCTAAATGCACTAAACTAGGATTAATTAGTTCAATTAGAAACTAAATTAATCCATTAGAACCACTCGGACAAAGTCAGGATGGATGGTTTTGTTCGAGGCCGTGTGGAAGTTCAACTTCATCTGCACCATGCTCGGCCCTTTAGGGCTAAGAGATTAAATCAAATTTGACTGAAATCTTAATCAGAAACAGTATAACTCTCCAACCATAGCTTGTAGTTAACAGCAGAATCCAAAAAAAAAGTGATTCAGTCTAATGTTGACCTATCTGGCATGCTGGATGATTTTCTGCTTCTTGTGTTGTTTGTTCAGATTAGTTTCATTTCTGTACACAGGCTGTTTCATGTTCCAATAGCAATGAGGATATCTGAGAAACTAAGGTAAAACATAGAAGAATGAAAAGTCACTACCCAAAATATTTGTAAAATATTCCATGTGGAATGTCCAATTTGCAGTTTGTCAGACATCACTGGTCTGTGAAGGTACCTTTTTTTTCCTCATCCTTCTTCGTAATTCACCAGATAAATGGTGTAAATTAGTCAGGGAACATTCCTGGAGATTATTTCCAGTGCGATGGCTCTGCTCTCACTTACGGTAGGAGAACAGCTCTGTGTTGGCATCTCTAATATCGCCATAAATCCAATGCAAAACATTTTCTGGGTTTTATGCATGCAAGGTGAAAGAAGATTGCTACATTCTGACAGGATGAAAACGGGCGCGTAAATTAAACCGAGGACAAAGTGGAAATTGATCCGAGGTGGCATTCCAGACACTCGCCATGCCCTTCTGTGGCTGCTTCACCCTCTGCAAATTGTTGTTTTTTCCCTCTTGTAGCCCCCATTAGGATGATAGATGAGAAGAGATGGAGAGGGTATGGTTAATCTTCCGGGGAGAGAAAGACTGGGGAAGCTGAGTGGAGGAGACGGAGTGGGGGGGCGGGGGAGAGACCAGCGTGGCCTGTACATAAATAAACAGGGCGTCGCAGGACGGATGAAAAATGACTGCCATCGCCCCTGAAAAGATGGGAGGATGGGCGAGCGGGAGGAAAGGGACGGAGCACAGCACGACCGAGTGAGGGGATGGAAAGTGATTAAAAAGGAAGCAGGAATGAAAAGCAGAGAGAGGAGGAGGAAAAGTGGGATATAACGAGAGGGAGAGCAGCGGGATCTTGGTGGGTGAGGGGAGGGGATTCTGGAGGGCTATATTGAGCTCAGCCTCTCTACAGGAGCTGCTTAATGAGCACAGAGATTTTTAAGTAATTATTGGTTATCAACCTGATAATAGTCATTGCTCTGGTTTTGTGCAGCAGACTCCTTATACTTATTCAATTATAGCCATTTTTAACAAAGCTCAAACTGCCTTCTGTTTGGGCCCAGCCAATATCATACTATTTCATATCATATCCCTTTCTACTGTATTTGCTTTAGTGATTCATTGACTAAACCAAAGACTACAATTTGTTCAGGTGTGAAGAAAGAAAACTGCATCTTAAATGTTTTAAATAAAGAAATAATAGAAACATCACTGCTTTACAATTTTTGGTCAGCTACAATAGAAGAAAGTTCAACTAATGTCCAATCATGCGAACTGTTGTGTCGCGTGCCATTTTTGATTCCGTTGTTTTTAATTAGTCGTCAACTGATTGTGCTGACGAGAAAGACAACTGAGGTGGAGCCATGTGTGCTCAGCAGCCTCCACAGTGCAGGGAAGTCATTCATTTTAAGGGCTGCAAGCAGCAGAAGACCTGCTAGCTTCTCATTAGCAGGTGAGACACACTGATAGGATCTTGGGATACAGTCGAATGGCTGGCCAGACAGACAGATGGTTCTCTGCTCCATTACTCAGGAATACAGCACCGCACTGGATACTTTCCACTCCACATACACGAACACACAAAAAGAGAGAGAGAGAGAGAGAAAATGAGCACTTTAGTCTTTTAAGAGAATAAAAGAGGCAGAGAAGCATGCAGAGATGTGTTGGGAAAGTCTATAAAAGGACGAACCAGAGATGTGAGTGTGCTGATGTTGCAGCCTCAGGATTTATTGCCTGAACAATGCCCTGGGTTTTTGTTAATGAAACTGGTCTCTTTAAATAATAAAGCTTGTTTTTTACCCTTTTTTTACCCTCCCTTCAAAGTATTGGATTTAAATTTCAGATGAGTGCTGCGAGGAGAAAAGAGATACGACTGCTGCTCAGCTGGAAAAGAAGAGAAGTCAGCGCTGGCTGCTGCAGCGTCTGTTGATTCAGTCATCAATTACAGCACCAGCAGTCGTGATAAATAAAAGTCAACAACTGACTAACAGCGAAACCCCGTCCAGCTGCTTATTGAGTTCCAGGCCCACAGCATCCGCCTGCCTGTACGCACACACACACACAAACACACGCACACCATTGATCTCTATAAGGTCTGCAAAGTCTACACGTTTGATCAAAGCTGGTGGAGGGTGGGGAGCGGTTTTCTGAAGGCCAGTAATGCTACCTGAGGAAGAATAAGAAGGTGGCGGTGGTGGTGGTGGGGGGTGGAGTCTCTGATGCCATGACAGATCTGGATCAAGAGTACCTATCGCAGAATCAAAGTCAGCGGCATCAATATTTCATCAGAGAAGAACCAGCCGGTCGCCGTTCAACCTCTCTCCTGCAACCGTCTCGACCAAATGCTTGTTCTTCCCTGTCCTTTGCTTTCCTACAGAGATTCTTTTGTTACAGTCGCCTCAGTCTTAGTTGCCCAACCTGTGGATCATAGATTCATATTATTGACACTGTATCATGGTAGCTTAAAGTGAAGGCAGTGGGAAAAATATATCTGTCTGCTTACTGATTTTTTTCTGTCTTTCTTTTTGTGGTCAGACTTAAATGTTTCACACATCTAAACATATTATACAAAGATAACAAGAACAATACAAGAAGCACCTTTTCAAACTATGATTTCATTTATTAAGACAGAAAAGCCAAATTAACTATATGAGAAAAATACTAGTCCAGCGGCAGTAGAGAGATTTAATTCATATTTATGGGCTTACAGATATCTTCATATTTTAACAAGATTATGTGTGATGTAAATTATGCTTTTTTGACAGTTTATTCATCAGTTTTCACCTCAACCTCAAGGTAAAACAGTGTTATTTTGTTGTTGGAGCGAAATGCTTCAATGATCCTTCACAGGATGACTTCAACTGTTACCTCGGTGGCACATCGTGGTGCAATAAATGAGCTTTTTGGTTCATTACAAAATGCAATGTGTGACCAACATCCCCGTGCAATTATCGTGACGTAAAGGACAGATCCGAAGACCTGTGCTAAACATAACAGACGTTTATTTCTCTACATAATTCTTCTAAATAATCAGCATCACATAACTTGTACTGGCTCAGTAAGGTGATCGCTCTTTCACCAGTTATTGCAGATTTTCCTTTATCGCCATAGTGCCATGATAAAAGAAAAGTCAAATATAGATAATAAAGTCAGTCAAATGTGTTCAACGATTTCTGGTTTTGGCTTGATCGTGTGGGAAGCTGCAGATTTCAGTCTAGATAGACGTGATCAATATTGAAGAAGGAGCTTCTTTCTTGGTTGGCAACCTCTCAGTTAAAGGTTACGTCAAACTGCATCACTGTGGGGCTGATTTTCCGGTAGATAATAGACTTTATCTACTTAAGGGTGAATATTTTCTCAGCAAGGGACAAGTATTAGTGGAGGTAGATCACTGGAGATAGGCACTGGTGACCCTGTAAGGATATACGTGTTCGGATAGTGGATAGTGGGGGTGCATCTGGGCATGCGTGAATAATTTTGATTCAATCGATATTCAAACATATAATTTTCATGGTTTGTTTCTTGAATAATTGCACCATTAATTACAATAATAGCTCATATAAATCATTAAAAGTCCCAAATGAATATGACAGTCATGTAAACTTCCGATCTGTCCAGGTTCAGTCTGTTGTTCGAATGTTAAAATAGGCTAAATAAAAGGCTGAGCTTATGAGACATGGAACTTAAACAAGCTAAATAAAAATAATTAAACAAAGAGTCTTAATCCTGTCAGTGTGTCAGAATCATACAACCTCAATGTGTCACAATCTGGATTCTTCTCCAATCCCAAAACAGGGAGGCAGCAGCACATGCTGTGCAGAAACTAGGCTACAGAGTGCTTAACATGGCACCACGTTGACTAATACAGGAAGAGGTTAAGTTACTCCCCGAAACACGGAATTAACGCAGGAGAGGGGAAATGAAAGTTTGCATTATTTTTAGAAGGAAATTATGTCTGTGGATCTCAGTAATTATAAAGCAATTCAGAACTAACTGATAGGCCTCGGGTTTACTCCACCAGCCGCGCTCTCGCAGCCTTATCTTTACCCAGCACAACCACACAGACTCCTACATCCATTTTAATATGGTAATCATCGGGCAAATTCTAAACAGCGAGCAAAAGGAAAAGCTGGCGAAAGCACTTAAAATGGGATTCAGCCACCTGTCACCAATATCAACGCAACTCATGCTTTCCACTCACTTCCTGATGAGACGGTTTTTATTCAGGGTATTTATAGGCCTTCTCCTCCTTTGTGTCCACTCCCAGGCGAGCTATTTGTGGCGCTTCGGCTGCCGTCACCGGGCTGATTCGCAAACGTGATAAACGTACGCACAATGACTGAGCTCCGTCATTTAGAATGAAAACCATTGTTCAAGCCTCTGTTAACAAGGTGCTTTATTCTAGCTTCTATTCATTCCATAGGCTTAAGATATTGTCACGCAATACAATGTAAAAGCTGAGCTTCCAGATTCAGCTGGGGAGCAAAACCACAGGATTTGCTTGGCAACTCTGGTGTCAGTTTGTTCGAATCGCGAGTCTTTCTGCTAAAATAAAAGGATAGAGAAAGCGTTAAAGACGGGGTGGGAGACTTCCCTGTAGAGTTTTTCTTTCTCAAGGCAAGTTCTTCTGGTTTTAAGGGACTTTGACAACTTTTCTTACGAGTAAGAAGATCTGAGGAAGCAACAGCAGCCATTCTCTGGCTGGCAACGTCTGACTGTTGACTAAATCTTGTTGGCAGGAAAAACAAGACTAACTTCTTTCATCCAAATTCACCCAGTGAAGAGGCAAATAAACCATTGATTTTAAAGGTTAAAGCAGACAAAGGAACACAGCAGACTAATCAGAGGGAAAGTGGAGAAGTTCAAAGCAGAGTTTGGTTATAAAACAACACCTCAGGCTTCAAACCTGTTCCTGTCATGTATGGTACGACTGCAGCCTTACCAACACATGGTCATCCAGCTAAAGTGAAAAGGCAGGCAACCAGGGAGCTTTCTATGCATCTTTATAAAGCGTAAAACCCAAAGTTCTTGGATGGATAATTATTCTATTTGCACATGTGAAGGTGTTTTTTATTTTGGTAGACAGTAGCTGTGTTTTGATTGGCCATAAAATTGCGCAAATTGGAATTACAAAAATAAACGTGCTCAATAGAAACGCCCTGATTTCGGGGGGAAAAAAACATTTTTGATAAAAAGCTTTCGTAGTAGGATGAGTTTGTTTGTTTTTTTTGGCACTATCAAAATTTGCTCTGATGCCCGATGATGAGTGCTAATAATTTTTATTGACTCATCACATGAACAAGCTTATTCAAAGCTGATTTTAATTGCATATCTCATTTAATGGAAAAACTGTAATTGCAAAATTCTGACATTTTTTGTGAATTTGTAATGAAGATGCAGGTAAAGGGAATACTGATACAGATCACATCAGGCCTTTATAGGAGTGATGACATTTGATGAGCTGGATCTAGCTTGCCTTTTTTGGCAAAGTGTTTTGTCATTTAAAACTCAGTTAGTTGATTGCTTTATCGAATCAAATCTGCTGTGGTTTGCTTGCATCTTTAAAACCGCTAATTCAGAAGTATCTGAGGCTCTCAGAGATCTCATTCCGTTTTGTCAGCAGATGTGCAGCCTCTCTCCTTCCACTGTAATAAATCCATCTTGTAATTTGTCCTTTCTTGCTGTCCCCTTTCTTTCTGTCTTTCTCGTCTCCCCTCTTGGGTTGGCTTTGCAGCTCAGCTTATGGGTCCAGGGATGTTGTATTAATTAACTCGCCTCACTGCACTCCCATCAAGCTGCCAGTAATAGGCCCAGCTCCAAGTTTCCCTCCTGGAGCGCACCAAGATGGCAGCATCAGTAAACAACGCAAAATTTACGGCACTGCAGTCTCAGCAGCGAGGCCCCTGATCGTCCTCATGCTGAGGGATCACAGGCTGGAGCATGCGGGTTCAAACAGACCCTTTCTTGGTTTAATATCTAAATGCACTTTTGTCGTATTCAAACTGTCGGCAACTTTTTTTCTTCTGCCTCAATTACCTCTCTGATACCTATGATTTGTGACTGCTGCTCAGAACAGAGTGCAACATTTTTCAATGTGCACAGCATCATTGTGCCCATTGCTCAGGCCTGGAGCTGCAATAAACAACTTTGTCTACCTTCATATGTGGCAGGTTTGAAATGGGTGCAAATCTCTGTCAATGCCAACAAGGTTTGACAAGTAGCTATGCAAATCACTCTGCTCCTCTGAGGGGCTGTAATGAGGTACAAAGCTGTGTGTGGGGGTGTGTGTGTGTGTGTTACTGTAGCTGGAAATATCAGAAGCGCTTCTTGTGAAGTGCTGAGGTAACTCAAGGTGTGGAGATACAAATACAGCCCACGGTCCACGGAGACTCCCAAATCATACATTACCTTCCAGTAGATGGGTCACCTGATATATTTAGTGTTGTTTTTCTTAGAACTGCTTACTCGTTTCGATTCAGAGTATCAACGGTAAAGCATCAAAAGCACAAAGCGATGCAAAAATCACTAAATCCTCTACTGAGGATAGTGAGACTGAAAGTTGGTGAGTGAAGAAGCATTGCTGACCAAGGACTTTCACTGATTTCTTAGGCAAGTTGGGCAACTTGGGTGTCAAGACATTAACAACATAACCAAATCAAAAGTAAAAAAACACAGGTGAACATTGTTGATAAAACAGATAGGTAAGCTAACGACAGTTAGATGATTCTCCAAGAAACATATTCAAGCGTCTCCCAAAGTAAACGAGCTTGTGGTGTCAGCAGCGGCTTTTGATAGATGCAACAAGGCTCTCTGCCCTGGGTGATATGTTTTCTGTTGCTTATTTCCATGTCAAGTCAATGGTTAAACATGCAGGTGGGCTAATGGCATAGAAACTGATTCCTGATTTCCTCATTCTAAGACAATCCATTCAACATTTGCATTCCAGTTAATCTTTTATTGAAAATTCAAATATCTAACTTCTAATTTCTATTTATGAAGTAGCATATGAAGATTTTATACAGTGGTATTTACTGCGTTCAGCTCCCCATGAAGGGAAACTCTTATTAGTTACATAATCACATTTCTATCTGATATCTGTAGGCAACTCCTGGTTATGCTAGTGCACATAGTTTGGAAAGAGTTTAGTTGATCAGAAATTCTTTTTTTTAATAGAATTAAACCACGACTCAAACTTTCTCCGCCTGATCATTTGGAGGTATTTTTTTCTCCTTTGAAATTATTTAATAAACGTATTTCAGTGAAAATATTGATGTAAAGTTTTCCTCAGTGCAGCTATTTACTGTATAAATTAATAAACTGCAGAATTTTCACTATACCAACATGTCGTTAGGATTCCCAAGAGAACCTTGTCTTAACAGATACCTGAGAGAAAAAAAATAGTGATGTCAGGGAGTGTTGCACAGTTGGGATTATCTGCTGTAATTAGTCCCAAAAACTCATCTCTGCGCTGCACTTGAGTGAAATCCCCAGGAACTCTCGTCGGGTAGAGAGTCCCGCTGGAGTTGTGAAGCAGCTGCAGCTCCGTTCAACGAGACTGTCAGTTTTCCCTCACGGAGCGGCTGTAAGTTCGGACCTCTTCCCGACACTTTCACAACTTCTCGAGGCAACGGTGGAGCTTCTGTAGCAGATAATTGTCGTGTTTACTGTTTTGGTTTCATTTTCCCCTTCGCCTTGTTGTTGCTCGACTGATTTCCCCAAAGCAAGCGGAGCTGCAGTCTCCAAGACGAGGACGGGCCTGGAAGCAGACTCTCCTGGCAGACTGAAACGTCCCACTGTGTGTGTTGATGAGGCCCTGATGAAAGCTCAGCATGGCTGTTTGTGTGCCGCACATCTGGATCATTATGGTGTGTCGACACATGCATGCGGCATGAGTTTTGTACGTCCACTTGATATCCACCCGTTGGAATAATGATGTTTGACTCGAATGACTTTGGGGTGTGCCTCTGCAAGGTCTATTTTTACCGTTGAGGAAGCCACATCCACAAGAAGAAAAAAAACTGAAAAAAAGCCTCAGATCATGGTTTATAGATGAAGCAGAGCCAAGTATTTCTGTGCTTGGCCTTTAGAATAAGGAGATGCCGTGTTCACCACTGGTGGAGTGACTCATCCTCCTTTTCTTGTCTTCTGTTTTTATCTCATCTTAGCTCCTCAACACTGTAGGGTCCCCAGCTCTGCCAACCCGCACTCTAATTTTAATTAAGCGTAAGACCCCCAAAATGAGGGTAGAGCCACACGCGTGATCAATCATTGTTCGTGTTCAGCTGCATTTACCTCTAATTGTGACAATTTAAAATGTTGTCATCCTCAGTGTTTTTGATGTATTTTCCAGCTGTTTTGTTCTCTTTGTCCTTATTTAGATGTCACTATTTTATATTTATTTTTGGCTCAGCTTAATCTTCTTTGCCAGTGTTAAAACCACCCTTGAACTGGTCTCTCCTAATCTTTATTAAAACATGAAGATCAAGTGGCTGAAATATTCAACAGCAAAATGGAAAACCCTGTCAACACGATGACATCGGTTTCCTTTTTGCTGGAGTTCTGCTCTGTAATATAGCACACAATTCAGTTCAAACTAGATGATTAAGCACACTGTATAAAAAGACAAAACCATTTTGCTAAGCAAACTTTTCCTGTTTCAGATCTGTAAGGAATACTACTGTACTTCAGGATTATCTGGATTGGTTCTATCTGCGAAATACCACAAAAATACAATTAAACACTTTTTAAAACCTTTATCTTTTTCTTTAGAAGTTAACATACATTTCCTTACTATTTGGTAGATTACTAAACCCGAGTCATACAGTATTATGAACTGTATGACTTGGATTAAATCTTTTTGGCATCCTTTCACAAGTTTGCTAGAAACTGCTTCCATCCCTCCTGACAGAACTGTTGTAACTGAATCAGATTTGCTTCCTCGCTCACACAGACCTTGTCGGCTCTGTCCAGAAAATTTTATGTGTCTCGGATCTCAAAAACAAAAACTCCTTTTTCCGTACCGCCCTTCTGAAACAATAGTATGCATTTTGTGCTGTTCCTCAGGTAACCCTGACAGCCAGCATTAGAGTTGCTATGCATGTTTCTCAACAAAATCCCATGCCGTTCCATGTATCTTTGCTTTCAGAACATATGAATACAAAGCATAGCCTTTGAAGCAACTGGGAGTAGTCGAGAGATATTATCTGTAGGTCGCATAATTTAGCAAAAATAATACCAAAACTGTGTTCTTCTGAGTGGGGTAATGGGCAGTTTTGGTGCTTTGCTCGACATTTTAGAACCAGTTTTAACTAAAGCAGGTCCAGTTCAGTCTAAATTAATGTTTTCTAGCCTCTAAAACATTGTAAAAATACCCATTTTATTGTTGAAAGAGTGATGCATTCAGACAAGAATTCTGCTCGGGCATCAAGCCATTAGCATGCTATCGGCCCTAATTATTACACACCTGGGACCATTGATCAGTTTCCCTGCACCAACGTACTTGAAGAGGTCATGTTGTCTTTTGCTAAAGAAGAAATAGTGATCAAGGTTGTGTTTCAGCAAAGCAGTAACCAAAAACATACCAGTCAGGGAGCAGCATCTTGATTTCAGACCAATTATCTAGTAGCTAGCGCCAGTTCTAGGAAAGTTAAATCTTTACATTTCATCAACTTAAAATGTGTTACTTCATCATCAGTTGGATTATTTTGTGACACTTAACTTTTGTTTTGTTTTTCATTTAAAATCTTTCCTTTTTTCTTTTTTTTCTGTCCTAACTCTGATGAGGGACCAGAACTGTAGGGTGTAAGTTCCAAGAATAATAAAAAGTAGGAAAATATCTATTATTTGGAAAGCATGAGTCATGCAACTGGTTGTGATTGATTGAAATACCTCCAGTTTTGTTAGTTGTTTCCGTCTACGGGACCAAAAATCAGGTAAATGTTCAAAGAAGCCTTAAAAATCTCTGAAAACTAATGCTGAATTGTGATCCCCAGGCAGAACTGCACTGAAAACCTACATGATTCAGTAATGAAGTAACCATTTTAACTCTGAAACTACTTCAGAAAACCACTGGGAGTAAACAAAGTTTGTTGTTCCATCTAGAGGTAAAAACTCTGCCACACGAAGGAAAGCAAAAAAAACAACTAGAAACAAGAAGTAGAAGAGCGACTGTCTGCTCGGAGTCGGAGCTCATTTAAGATGCTTACAGAGTGGATTATGGTGGTAAACATTCCCTCTTTCCTTTCTTTAAATGAGCTGCTCTTATGAAATTCACATGAATTGCGAAGCCTAATTGGACCACTAGGATCTAATGAGCCGATCTCTTTCGTCCAACAGGGGAATCCAAAGTCTCAAGCTGCAGCATGAGCCCATTCCTAAACACTGCTGTCTGAAATCCTTGTTTACTCATCACTGAGAAACAGTTCCTGTCAATAACCATCCATGTCAGAGCGTGCCTCATCCAGAGAGGGCTTCATTCGTCCTCCGTGGTTTGTTTAGAGCTGACAGCTAGAAATCAGAGGCCCAGATTTCTCTTTCTGCTCTCTGCATGTTGGGAAGGGCTGAGACTAAGACAGAAACGGTTTGCCGATTGTCGTCCTCGTTCCGGCAGATTGCCACAGCCACTATTCTTGAGGCCTGTTTTGCGTGGGGTGGTGACATGGGGGGAGGTGGGGGGTTGGTGGTTGAGCAGCAGAGAGTGAGAGGCGAGATTTTTCCGCGGCACCCGCGGAATGAGAAATGACACGGTTTCCCCCAAACGTGGCGCCTCATCGGGCTGTTACGGATTAGTTAAGGCTGTTATTCTAATCTGCGCCCCTTTTTTCTTTGCCGCCTCATTACGGAGCAGAGATGCCAAGGCCTCATGGCGAGAGTAATCTGTTAAGAGTGGTGAGGGTGCAGATGATGGAAGCCAGAGCTGATCTGACGGGGCTGGAGGAAGCCAAGCTCCAACCGTTTGTGGTGTAAGGACTTAAATCCAATCACCGAACATGTTTGACCATGGACAGCGAGAAATAGGAAGACAGCTGAACAAGGACGCGAGTCTTTGATGTCAGACACATGGAAATATGATGCAAAAGAGGAGCATTCAGCATTGTGTGTTCCACTGCGTAAGCTACTCGGCTTGTCAGTCACAGGCAGAGACTGAAAATGAGCTCCCATTCATTTTAGCTTTCAATGTGTACGAAAATATTCACACCCCGGGAGCTTTTCCATATTAACACCTGGAACTTCAGTGCATTTTATTCAGATTTAATGTGACGGGTTAACACTCAGTAATGCAGAATGGTGCAATGGAAGGAAAAGGACGCGCATTTTTCAAAGTTTTCAGAAATAAATATATAAGACGCTTGGCCTCCATTTTGGGGAATGGGATATTTGTAGTCCATGCCTTGTACTCGTCTGTGTGTGGCGGCTCTTCTGAAACAGATTTCACTTTGCAATCCTCTAAAGGCTGCGGTTCTCCCTGTTGCTGGTGCACCTTGTCCTATCACACTTATTTCTTACACTCAATTTTCTATTAATATGATGCACGAATATAACAAGCGTATTGACAACCAGTGGCTTATCCTCCTTTTGAAGGGTGTCCATGATGGTCTTCTGGACATCAGTCAAGTCAGCAGTCTTCCTCGTACTTGTGTAGCCGAAACTGTTTGAAAGTTCAGGAAACCTTCGCAGATGTTTTGAGTTAATTAGCTGATTAGGTCGTGACCCCATAAGTTCCATTAATGATTCATTTTCTAAGACACTGAACTTTTAGTTTTCATTACCAGTAAACCATAATCATCAACATTACAAGAAGCAAAGTATTGGTATATGTAAATCTATGTGTGATGACTGGCAGGAAACATTGCACTTTATATGCACTGCTTCGTGTTAGTCTATTACAAGTCAACTTAATAAAATACTTTTAAGTTTGTGGTTATAACATGTAAAAAGGCTCAAGAGGCACTTATACTTAAGAAGAGCATTACAGCTTTACGTTTTTAAGACATTGTTATGCTGTGATCTAAACTGTTTCAGTTTCCCAGCCCCCTATTATAAAGCTTGTTCAAAGCATAATGCTGGCATCACCATGTTTCATTGCACTTTGCGTAGGGTTAGAGTAGCTATATATATATATGAATATTTTAAACTTTAAAGATGACTGATTAGAATTTAAGCAGAGATCACTGATCATCACTTATCTTCTTATATAACAGACAGATGCGACATCAGGAACCCTTCCTAAAGGCTTGGATGTGCTTAATGAAGCAACCTCACATGTGGAGAAGGTGCTTGTATTTATCTGTGACACCGGGGCCATTAAAGCCACGTGAAGCATCAGTACTCATCCACTCCACCTCAATCAGCTTCGAGGCCTTTTCATTTAACAACTTTAAGAGGGTTTCATCTGGGGATGAAAGACAAAGGGTGAACAGCAGTAAATCAGCGGAGGACAAAGGAATAAAACAAAGGCGCTCCCACCATGTGGGTCAAAGCAAAAGTGAGTTTTCTAATGTTTGTAATGTAGGAGAAACTGATAAATCTGAATATTTGAATTAAGGTAATTTGTTCCAGTAATTGAGTTCAAAACGTGAAACTGAGACATTAAAAAGATTCTGTACACACAGAGTGATAAATTTCAAACAACTGTTCGTATTAAGTTTGATTATGGTTTAAGGCTAACAAAAAAAGACAATATCAGTCTCTCAGATCTTTATAATGTTACATAAGTAAAACAACTCCAATATTTTGCTCCAGGATTTTCTCGCACAAACCTACACTATGGTGGTTCCACAGTTACTCTTCCTGCATAAGTTGTTGATGTATGCTCTTTTTATTGATTTTAATATCAGTTTAATTAGTATATATATTTATATGCTACCAATAAAGACCCAGGTATTGTAAAAAGAGAAAGTTCACCCTCTATGAGTTCTAGGGTTTTCTCTTTCAAACAAAACATAAAGCAAAGACCCTCCAGTCTGTAGCTGATTAAAAAAAAAAAATCTAAACTAACCAAGTGCACAAATACACATAACCAATCCAGATTATTAGCCATCAATGCCACTTTGCAAACCTGTTATATAAGCCATGTTCTTTTAGATAGGACGCTTTCTCCTGGTAACCCTTGTAGGCCAGATGCATTCAGTTTTTGATTAAAGGGGAGGATTCTTTCCCACATCATCAATAAAAACATGCTTACCCTGTGCTGTAGCTTTTGAGATGGAATTTTTGGACTTTATGCAATTTCTCTGCGCATCAGTGTAATGTCCCTTTAAATAGAGGACAGGCTACAAAAATGCAGTTTATATTGCCGAAGGTGTGTACTTAGTTATGCATTTAGGCTTCCTTTTGGTTTGATAACAGCAGTGTGGAATCTGCTTGCTTGCTTTGTAGACTTCAGGGATACATTTGAATAACTAGCACTTTAATATAACATTTATGAATCTGCAGTCAAAATAAATAACAGCCACTGCTCAAAGGAAATTCACCACCCATCTAAGATTTGGTGAAGATCACAAGGCAGCTGTGGGAAAAATAATTTGCTGGCAAAAATGTGTTATTATTTTAACACGGTGCTGAACAGGTAATTAGACGAGGTCAGGCAGGAGTCCCCACTGGCTTTCACGTTTGCATACGACATTGTTGGATGTTGTGAAAATGTGCCGAGTGGAGACGTCCTCTAAAAAAGAGGAATTAAAGAGGAATTAAACTCAACAGAAGCAAGACAGAATGAAGCTGCAAAAAGCAGATGTATTGAAAGTGGAGGAGTGTAACCACCTGGGGTAAACAATCCAAAACAGCGGTGAATTCGAGAGCTGGAGGAGTCTGAGGGCAGGACTGACTGGCTGGAGATACAGTGGCATTTTATGAGAGATGTGTAGCTGTAAAGCAAACATAGCATGCACATTTGAATGCATGTCAAGCTAATGTTTATCCTAAATGTATTATAATTCACGATTAAAAACCTGCTTTCTTCATCTGCCAATGCATATAAGCTCACAGCATACACAGAGGAAAACCCTGAGGATGATAAAGACCTTTATAATGCTGAAGAATCTGCACAAGAGCGAGGTTCGGATAATAAATGAGCCCAGCAGAACCCACTTCGGGTTATAAATCACAGCAGACAGACCGTATGCAGATGTGTTTATGCACGACTCTGCTGACATCGGCAGCTCTGGACAAACATCTTTTATTTATCCCCAGTCCCATCACGTTACACTACGCTGGGTTTCAGCAAAAGGGCAGACCTAGAAAACGTATCGAGGACACAGAGCCTAGGCTCAAATCTTCATGTAAGGAGCCATGTGGGAGCTGCAGGTCAAAGCTGCATCACTTTACAGCTTTACATAAAGGACAACCAGGACAAGGGTTTTTTTTATAGCTTCATAAATCCAACCAGGAGGTAACAAGCCATCATAAAACAGCTATAAGCACATTTCTTCCCAGAAGAATTAGCCTCAGGGTTGGGTATAAAAGAAATCAGAAGCGGTTGGCGACAGCATTCTGCAAGAATATTCATACCGCTTACAGTTTTTTTTTTTCTCCATAATTTAGTCCTTTATAGAAGTGTGGCAAGAAGAAAGTCATTGTTGAAGGAAAGGCATAAGATGCTCCAGTGGTATTTGTTAAAAATCAAGTAAGAGAGATGGACTCCTGGACTTTCTGGCCTACATTCACAACTTTATGCATGGTGGAAAAAACACCGACCCAAGGTGAAACATGGTGGTGAACTGATTGAACATCTTCAGCAGACAAAGGGAGATGATCCTGAAAGAAAACGTGTTACAGTCTGAGGAAGACTTCAGATTGAAAGACATTCACCTCCTACCAGGACAACAACCGACAGCACTAGAAATGAAAAGGTTTCGACTAAAAAGACTTGGTGTTTCTAGAAAGAATTGAATCAGTGATGTTGCATATAAAAATACACCACAATTTTCAGAGTTTTACTTGTAAGAAAAAAATATATACATTATACAAGTGAGAAAACCATTCCCTGTTGATATAAATCGATCATCAGTAAAGCATTTTCAAGAATTAAAAAGTGATTCAAGCTTTATAAATTAAAATTTACTTTGTATTGAGTGAAAGATAACCATCCATATCAAAGAGCTGAGGTTTGAGAAGCTGTTCCAGGATCTAAACAGGAGCTGTTTGGCGGTTATGCACACTTCTCTAGAAACAAGTTTTTTTTTGTTTTTTTTAAATGAGTATTTTTAAGCTGATTTAAAATGCATAATGATGAAGCACAGAAAACTAAATACTCAGCTAGATCAACCACAACCAGAGAGAAGTAAATTTGGTGTCCCCAAAGAATAAATTTAAGACACTGTAATGTGAAACACGGTAGCTCTAGCATTACGGCATGAGGATGAAAAAGATTACAGGGTATTTTACCTGTTATCTTTAACTGCATTTATTCCCACTGCAATAAGTATATTTAAAAATTACTTCTCTAAACCTAGCTATTTCAAGGCTGTACCATTTCGTTTTAGAGAGCCAGAGTTCCTAATATTGACAGAAAAGTGGATTTTTAAATGCCTCAATGGCTTTTTTTATTTGTCTAATTTTCAGGATTCCTAATTATAAAAAGTGATATTTCGTCTTTGAAATATTTCTATAGTTTGGAAACATTTTGTTGGAACAGTTAGATCTGGAAGACTTTTGCTTCGCCCTTTTAAGTAAAAACCCAAAGAGATATTTCTTTGTGAGGTGAGAGTAAGGCACTACTTTGCAAGAACTTGTCAAAACATTTGAATTCATTTAGCCCTGCTGAAGCATAAACAGTATTTCTCATCAATACCTAAAAAGATCAGCTTACGGCAGCTAATCGGTGACAGCTATCGATTGCTAAGGCTAATCTTACTTTAGCCAGCAGTGTAATCATTTTATACAGCTCAAACATCTGCCGATCTAAGATGGGTTCTCAGCGCAGATAAGAGCCAAATATGCAATCACTCATCTCCTCACATCTCCAAAATCATTG
This sequence comes from Brachyrhaphis roseni, assembly GCA_903066815.1. Classification (NCBI taxonomy): domain Eukaryota; kingdom Metazoa; phylum Chordata; class Actinopteri; order Cyprinodontiformes; family Poeciliidae; genus Brachyrhaphis; species Brachyrhaphis roseni. Next base: position 26,461 of record CAEFZY010052709.1, read on the forward strand.
CAAACTAAACCAGCAGCCCTTCACTTCTAATACCAGCTCTTATAGGCTTCAAATCTAGAGAAAGTTCTGATATTAAAGAAACTTTTTTTCAGATTCAGAAGTGAAAGTTACAATACAGAAAGACTGGAACAGATCACAGTGTAACTAACTCTTCCTCCTGTCTCTAAACAAACCTACAAAGACTGCATGTGCGTTCCACTAATACAGTTTTCAGTAAAACTGTTCCAGGCATGAGTGGGGAAGCTCGCCTTAAAATCCATTTCATCTTCAGCAACCATAAGCTGCAAGTGAGCACTTTAATGAAATGTAGAGTATTGATTTTTCCAGGGCTTCTACCTTCAACCTTTCTGCAGCTCTTTTCATTGGAACCTGAATTGAGGTCCAATTATCTGTTATGGTTGCTTAGGAATAGGGTATGCACTGTCCCATCACCTGCAACCCAGTAATTACAACCACCATAATGTCTTGTTTGATTGATCACCTAAAATCTGGATATGCACATAAGAAAAAGGGTTAGAGTTGGAAATGTTGCTCAGCAGCAATCATTGGGCAGCAATGATTGCAGCAATTAATCATGCAGCAATTAATCATAGTTCATTAATCATAGTTCAACTGCAGATTTTGGAGACATTTCCAAACTACAAAATCAGTTCAAATAACTTTTAGGCACTGAATGGTTTGAAAGATTCATCACCACCTTGCCCAGGTCTGGAAGAAGATACTGCCACTCTGAAGAAGGGAAACTTTTTAGCATGTTTAAGAACAACTCCAAAGATACCAAAGCCCAAGTCTATCCAGTTGGAAGACATGAATCATTTTCTACAGTAAAGAAATGTCAAAACACAGTTCCAACAATTTTATGTAAAACTATATTTTCCACAGCTGTAAAAGTACTAGAGTTCACTATGAAGTTGCAGACTGTAAAGAGGCCTTAAATGTAAAGCTTGCACAAAAATAAGATAAAACAATGCCAAAAGAAGCAAAGGAATCCTTCTCTGATTAAAGTGTTGAAGATTAGGTTGTGAGAAAATTTCAAACATTTTGAAATGGTACAGGGGTACTCTGCAGGAATTTACAGGTCTTCTGACTTACTCATTTTTCCCATAAATGATTTTGGAAACAATCTGCTGAATTCACCTGAGGTCATGGATGTGATCAGAAACCATGAAGTTCATAATTTGGAGAAATTAACCAAAACTTTAGGCAACATATGGATACAATAACTCATCGATATATTGTATCCCATTTTCAACTCCAGGAGGGTCAATTCATCACTGTCAGTGACTTACCTAACCAGCTCCTTAATGCTTAAAATTCCCAAATAGAAACTTTATAAGAATCCTGGATTTATTGTAGGCATCAAGAGGAATGGAAATCACCAATTGCAATCTAAAGAATAAAATGTTATTTTTGGCTGCGAAAAAAATGATCTCAAGCAATGCTTTGCCCTTCAAACTTATTTATTGATGTACTGAACATTGAAAAAAATCCAAAGTATCCAAACACAAAGTAAAGAACATGTACATCCTCTTAAATAGTCAAAAGATATTCCTATCCAAAAATGCTGTAAACCAAGTTCGACTATACAACTTCAAATAAATAATCCCATTAAGTAGTGAGATAGACAGAGTTGGAGGGAGCGGTTTTTCATGCCGGACCATCAGCAAAATTTGCAAAGACCAAACCATCATTAAAAGGTTTCTAAATGAAAAAGATTAACGGCGGTAAGTCGGGCGTGAAAAATGTGCTCCCCGTCTCCCCCCACAGCAGCAAGTATCACAACTCATCTTGACTTAAAGTTTAACTTTTACAAGTAACAACAAAAGGAGGAAATAGATAAAGAAAAAAAAGCAGTTGCAAAGAACTCTATAATGCATAGCACACTGCTCGTTTGAGGGGGGAAGCATGACTAGTAACTGGCTGAAACACCAACCAGGATGCAGGTGCAGTAATCAGTGCATCTAGACGTTTGGTCATGATGATCTTGTTTAAGAAAATTTAGCAGCCAATTTCTTTTTTTAATGGTTTATGTCGATGTTAATGCAACTGCTTCACTGTCCTTCCCCAAACACTATAAAGCAATATACACCTTTTTACGATTTTAAAGACAGGTTATATGCATTACATATATATGAGTATGAAATAAATCAAAGTATTTTCAAACTGTGGTTTATATCCATTCTTTACCACATAAATATATATCTATAATGTTTATATATATTAAAAAAAACAAAATGTCTATACTTTAATACTTTTTTCAACAAAGCAAGACTATCTACAGACCAAACAACCAACATATTTGATGCACTGAAATGCTAGTCCATAGGACGACAAATAAAATCTTTTAACCTCAGGGAAATTAAAGGCTTCAAAAACAATATCTTACATACTCTGGAAAAAAAACAAAAAGGTATAATCACACTTTCCAACAAAGTCTAACCTAGAACCAAAAAAAGGTCTGCTTAATACAACATAAAAAAAAAGAAAAAGACTTATTTACAAAGCTCAAAGCTCAGAAGTTATCCGTTTGATTCTTCGGACTTTCTTTTTAAATGCGGCTGCCATCATCAGCTTATCCACAATCTTTCATACAAAGTATGTAAAAACCCCTAATGGTCGATATTAAGACAAAAATCCGTCTAATGATACCGTAGGTACACCACAAAAACACCATGAGGTCCATCTGAAGGAAATCTTAAGAGGAAGAACTGATTTTAATCCCCCAGAGCCTTTTAAGATCTCTCCTTACTGTAATTTTGCATGCACTTTTTTGAAGCAAATAAATCTTTATCTTTATTTTTGTCAGTTTCCAAATCTAAAAATCAGAAAAGCGAGTTTGTAGTCGAGCAGACGACTGGGATGAAGGAGGACCCACAAGATGATTTACAAATGAAACCAGCACTGGTGCCGATTCTGTAATCTAAAGGTAATACAAAGATCTCAAAAGGTATCTTTTACATCATAAATCTCTCCAGAAACATCAACCACTGCAAACTTTCCATTTAAAGTTCAAAAGCTCACAAGGTGTCATATGAAGATATTTCTCAAAGTATCCAAGTCAAAATATTTTGTTCCAGGTCCAGTAAAAAGTTTCTCCAAATTTTTCTTTTATAAAAATAGATGCTTTTTTTTTTAAACCCACATCAAAGAGGTTCTTAGCTCTTTGGCAAGGTACTGCTTTAAGAATTTTTTTTGTCTTTTTATCCGTTAGGTTTACAAGAAGCAACATTATGCAGCCAACCAATTACCAACTCAGTACAATAAACTAACAGAAACGGCTCAAAATAAGTACTTGCTAACCACTCAAAGCGTAACGCACCGATGGCAAATCAGGACACAAAGAAAAATCACAACACATAACCTTACGAGACTAACGGTATCAAAAGTAATGTGCAAGAAAAATCAAGAAAACTGTAGTAACCCTGTAGGTGATCCATCTGTGAAGACAGCAAGATTCAATGTCAGGTTTTAAATCCTGTTGGGGTTTTTTTATGCTTTAAACTAATTAAAATATTCAAAGTGTCGCAATGAGGAAAAACAAAAACATTGTTGGACTCTAAATATGGATTACAAAGATGTTTTACTAATGTAGAAAGTTACGGTCAATATGCTTCCATTTTCTTTTTCCTTGGTGAGTTTTCTAGAAACAATCTTAGTGGTTTTTTTAGGCTTTGTGTGTTTTGTTGGTTTTGAACGAGACTTGCAGAACTCTGTCCCCGAGGCGGTATCCGTTCAAGCTGGCAATGGCCACGGCCGCCTCATCGTAATTAGTCATGGTGACGAAACCAAATCCTTTGCACTTGTTTGTATTGAAGTCGCGGATGACCTTGACGTTTGTAACGGCGCCGAAAGGCCCGAACATCTGCCACAGGATGCTTTCGTCCGCGTCTGGAGCCAAGTTGTAGACGAAGATGCACCAGCCGGTCCCCGCGTGCCCCGGGATGTTGATGCCAGCCAGACTGGTCACCCCGTCAATGGCCATGGGGGAGAACCGGCTGAAAAAAAACAACAAAAAAGAAAAATCCCAAACATGGTTCAAGGCAAAACCAGAATGAGAACAGAACAGCCTGTTTAAACAAAGATCAGTTTTTAATCAAATCTGACAATTGTCTACAGGGCTCAGCCCCATCCATCCTTCATTCTGAGTTACAGGCTTTTATCATTCATTGCAATGAAGGAAAAAAAGTATTCAAAACCGTACTTTGCTATAGGAGACAGTGCATTAGATTGTGAATAATAAATGGAAATCTTACAAAACCAAGAGAACATTAAAGTTCTGTTGGAATCTCATCCTACACTTTTCCTTTAAAAACCCTTTAGTTACAAAAACCAATATGTTACAAAAACACTCGTTAAGAGGACACAGACAGTTAAAATTGTGGACCTGTATTTTAGCTTAAGTATAGAACATGAATTGTAATGGACCAAGAGGTTTGATTTTAGGGATCAGCTCTGTAGGGATCTCTACTCCCAGTAAGCATTCAACAGTGATTGTTTGTCGATATGATGGACATGTTTAGTGCAGCTGGAATAATTTGCATTTTCAAACAGCTGGGCTATAAGAGATTATTGGATATCCATTAACTACAAATGCAGTTCCCCAACAACAGTGGTTGTTGCTGGACCAACTCCTTCAGATGCAAGTGCTCCACAAAAACCATGTCAGTCATCATCATCAATAAGCATACTATGCCAGCATATTCTACCAAAAAAAAAATAAATAAATAAATCAACCAAGCCCTTTGTAATTGCAACAAAGCCCACACAAATGACATTATGAAATTAGATATACCATGGAGTTTGACCTTTAACGTAAGCTAATGGTGTAAGAATTAAATGTCCTTACAAATTATGATGCTTCATCCTTCAGAAGCAAAGGGTTAAATTAGCATTTTCATTACTTTTTTAACTATTACATACTGAATCTCAGCTTTGCAACTCCATCTGCAAAAACAAAGCTCAAAGGGCCGTGGTGAGGACAATTAGGGGCACAGAGAAGGTCATTGGAGAATCCTCAGTTTCAGAGCCCTTCTAGGAGCGTAACTCTGACCGTGGTCAGGAACTCCTCGCAACCTCTTCACGACTTGCTGCCATAATACTAGTGGTACTGCAACATCAGCTGCCAATTTTAATCTTTGTACATAAAATTTCATAAGCACATCTCCATAGAAAGCTACAATTCATGCTTGAAGTGGAATTACTTTCATGGACAAGTCACAAGATATGTAATTTGATAGCCAAAGACAAGCCTTTTTATCTATGATATTTACCAGAATATATTAAAGAAATATGACCTTAGAAGCAACAACAAAAACAGTTGCATTTGTTCTTTGAATTTCAATTAATTCTGATTTTTCTTTTTTAAACTTTTCATTGGATTTTTTTGCTCAACACTATAACGCCCTCAAACTGACCGTTTTGCTCAAGGTTCTTCATGCTGAATCTCATACGAGTCAATGCTTAATCTCACAAGTCAGCCAGAAAATACAGCTTTCCACACTTGTTGAAAAACAGCTGCTTTTCAAGCTATGATTAAAAAATATATATATATAAAATAATTCCCTTGAAATCAAAGGCACAGCATAACTGAAAATCCATATCCCTTTACAGTTTAAGTTTTTCCTCAGACCAAAATAAAGTGGCATAAAAAGCCCTGGCCATTAGCGAGTGTGGTTTTGGGAAACAAAATTCAGAGTACTTGGAAAGCCTATGAATTATTGCAGCAAGTGTCACACAGGATTAGCTGCTCCAGTTGGCCTCTCAGGGAACATCCACTGTGACAGGTGTGCTCCCAGCATCAAGGACCCACAGATAGATTTGGCAACGAAGACGTACGCAGAGGAGCGAGGCAGACATGAAATCACAAGTGTATTGTTGCTGCTGATGGCCCTTTGAGCTTTCAGAAAGCTGGACTTCAATCACACTTGAGGAAGCAACACCAATACTCTGACAAATCCTGAAAGGTGTCTGATGCAACCAAGTTTGAACAGAACAGGGCTGTCCATAATAGATCAAGGTAGGAAAAGTGAAGCTCAAAATATAGGTACGCAATTTTGTGCAATAGCAGGGATGATTGTAAAATGTAGGTCTTTGTGATGTAAACACAGTAATCCAGATGTGACCTTCATGTGTCACGGTTCTTCATGCCTAGGTTTGAATGAGCACTTGAGGGAAAACTTCGACTGTGCAGTTTCTAATGGAAGTTTATTCATACAAACACCAACCTCACAGTGGCTTCAAACCAATCGCAGAATGACTTATTTGTAATGAATATGCATCTTAGGATTAAGTACATGTGCGATATAATGCAAATACTAAGCAATAATGTAATAAAAATCTGATACCACAGAACCTTTTTTCTTTTTAAAGAAAACCTTCAGTTTGGTCAATGTTTTGGATTTTCAATCATTCAGCCATAAAAAAACAACACTAAAAGCTTTGGAGTATGAACTAACGAAGGTGAATTCCAAATTTCATTTTCTATTGATATTGGCCATGTGTATTGTAATAGCTATTGCTTCATCATCCAGCCCAAGTGGAAGCCTTCCGAGTATTGCATTGGTATTTATGAGTGGGAACAGGGCGGTCTACACGGCAGCTGCACCATTTCACGCAAATTTGGGCGTATTAAGGAATCGCAGTCACATGCACAGTTTAACACACATTTTTTCTCCATTGCACTGTTCAAAATTTGCCAACAGGGACCTTATGCACAAGGCCCATGCTTGTAAAAATTGTGTGAAAAGGGGAGTACTTATCGCATCATTTGAGAAAAAAAAAAAAAAATTGAATTTATTAAATTTGTAATAAAAAAAAAAATACTGGCAGTGCTGTCAACCTGTTTAATTTTATGTCAATAAATGTAAAATAATTCAATAATATGATTAAAAGCAGTTACTGTGTGCAGTTTAGTAAAACAAACCACTTCTTTATGTGACTAGTATCCTGAAGATACCCATTTCAAATAGTATAGCTTTTAAGGCCAGTTTTTGAGAAGAAACCCCCCCGTCCCCCCAACACTCACACTCACAATAGACACCCTTACATCCATGGCAGTGTTTGAACTACTGTCAAGATCTTAACATCAATTTTAATCAGCAAGTATGACATACTGTTAAGTGTGACACCTTAACAGTGAAATTTTTTGGTTACTTATGTATAACCAACAGAATTTACTCAGAACTTATGAACAGAGTTTACAGATGTACTAAAAGATAGTGAGCTGGTTTTACTGGGCAGCAGGTAATTTTTAGAGACTTCAATTCAGGGTCCCCTTGATTGTATCCATTAGAGCCTCTACCTTCTCTTCTCACTCCACCAATCAACCTTTTGGTTTTACTCACAACCTTTAAATATTAATATTCACTCCTACTGAATTCTGTGAATAAATTACACTCATTATCTGTTCATGCATTCTGTCAATGATCCCTTATTGAATCAGGTCGACCTTGTGAAGCATCAACTACCTACACAACAAACTAAGCCCTCCCACATTAGGTCAGTGATCCCTGAAGATCAATTAAAACAGATTTCAAAAGAAAATCTGATTACCTTTTGACTCCATAGGCCATGTTCAGCAAATTGTCCAACCTTGAGGAAAACAGAACAAACATTTCAGTAAGTGGAAAGCTTTGCTGAAAATTATGCATTTTGAAAAGTTGACAGACGAAAAATGGTTACGATACAATGATTAAAGTCAGTTGCTCCACTCAAGGGAATCCCAGGACTATTATGACCTTTAATAACCTGCTGACTGTACTTATTTTTCAATAATCAACCTACACAGCTTAGTCAACAGGAGACATTCAGTTTACACAGAGCTTTGAAAAAGGGCTTCAGCAGAATGTTACAAGAAACTCTGTAGAGATCGGTATGGTGAGTGGGTTGAAAATGTTTTTAAATTAACACATCAGCCCAGGATTCATCATTTTCTATATTTGAAAATAAAAATAAAAAAATGAGGGGAAAAAAAAAAAATATGGTGGTGAATGTAATCATGAGGTCGAATCATTCGTTCAGGTTGTCTCTGATCAGATTTACTTCTGTTTAGATGCGTCCCTTTTACCTGAAACGTTGTGCCTGCTGTGCGAGGGGTCCTGGGTACCTTCGATTGGGAGACTGATACAGCTGAGACAGCAGCGCCTGACTGGTCTTCTGGCTCGGGTTGTTTGCAAACTTGACTGTAATGGGTTCGGTTGCACCGGGTGGCTTCTGACAGTTCAGACCCTTGATTGCCTCCTCAGCCTCAACTCGCCGGTCAAAACGAATGAAGCCAACCCCCCTGGAAACACCTAAGGAGAGCAGAACACTCATGTAACTAACTTGAGTGACAAGAAAAAAGGTTACACATCTAGAACCCCATGTTATGGAAACAGTAGTTACTTCTGCCAGTAAAAGAAATCATGCAAAATTGATTTCTTTTACTTCCGTTACATCTTTAATTCATTCATGAGCATTTTGCTTTACTGCTAAGCAGATACTTCTATAACCCTTAAGCCAAAGGACGTTTAAACTACAAATTTTACACGGTTGCCTTGATAGCTTTAAAAAAAAAGAAAAAAAAAAAAGTATGTGTTCCATTGTCAGATTATTTACTTAGGTCATGTACAGTGGACTCCCAGTATGTGCAGGTTGCATGACCACAGCTGCCTGTGAGTAGCTGAAATCCACAAATATTTGAGACCCACCCCAACAACACGTCTATTTTAATATTACAAATAACTATACCTTAATGTACACAGTTGAAGCCATTTTAACACTACTGCAGAAGCCAATATCAAAAACTACTGACTTTGAGGCTCAAGTCAATCAGTACTAAGAAAAATTAATGTCACTGCTGGATTAGTGGCTTTGCAAAGGCCAGCCAATACCTCACTGTACCTTGGTATTTCAGCTTCCCAAACTGTATCATAATTTTAGATAAAGATAAAAAAAAAATAATAATAATTAAGATAGATTAAAAGTCCATGACTAAGTGAATTTTCTGTAAATAAGTTGGAGTTGGTATTCACAGATCTTTCTGAGACCCTAACACAAATACATTGGGGTTCACTGTAAACTCAATTTTCTTCCCACATTTCCAAAATCATCCAAGTAGCCAACCTTTGATTCTGCTTTCAGTACTTAAGTGAAAATGGTGTGCTTTTGTTTACTTTCCCTAAAACACATTGCACAGCTTTGTTGTGTCACTTTTGGAATTTCAGCTTTTACCATCATTTCAGCTTTTATTTCTCCTTAATTAAAGTGTGGCAATAATTGTTCATTTGTTTAAAAACACCTTTTAGAACCATCTGCAGGTTTTTCTAAAGGCTTTACTAAGTTTTCACATTCCTCATGTTATAAATTGACAAACAGATTTATCTGCATGAAAAAGTAGATAAATCTCAATGTTGTATACAAAAATAATGTAAATAATGTGTAATCAGGCACTGAAACAGTCTAATCACAATTTTATATTTTGGAGAAACTGTCTTGTTGAATTTGTGTGACTGTAATGGAATTAGTGCCTGCTCTCAAATTTTAAGAAAAGGCACTAAAAGTTTGAGAACAACCTGCAAAGGAAAACATATGAACAGCCCTGGAATGTGTAATGTCTTTGAAAAATAAAGTTGCCCAATATGAATGCAAAATGATTCTGCACCCATCTACTGGGCGAGAGAAAATAAACAAAAAAATAAATATGAGCAGATCCATTTTTTTTTTTATAAGGATTCTGCTTTTAAATTATGTCTGAGAAACATCATAAGGAGTCTAAATACAGGCATCACATGTAGACCTCGGAGAATGGAATCCAAAAATTTAAAGGCAAATGTGAAGTGAAGAGGCTGAAGTGGAAAGAAAATTTAAAGCACCGACTCCTGCTACTTTGCAGCCACCACTTTCATATTCTGCCGATGCATATTTATTAACAGCTCTAGTGGAAAATTGCATTTTGGGGAAGAGTCTCACACCAGCACCTCTGACGCATTTCTCAACTCAGGCGGTGTCTTTTTGTTCAGTATTCCCAAAGGGAGAAGCCGAAAAGACAAAATGTGAAAGTTAAAAAACACAGGGGGAGGTAGTCCTGTGCTACTCACCGGTCACCTGGTCCACCAGGATACGTGAGGTAATAATTCGTCCGTACTGAGAGAAGAGTTGTTCAAGTTCTTTCTGCGTCATGGTTTTTGGTAAGCCACTGACGTACAAATTTGCATCTCTGATGGAAGCGGAGCTTGGGCGCGCATAGGAAACCTGCAATAGGAAAGCTTACATGAACACCACAAGATAAACATCACAGCAGCACCTGGTGATTAACTCATTATAGACTGCCTAGCAACTGGGTAGGCTGCTAGACACCTTTGATATTCAATTGTTGCAGGGGACACCTTCAATGCAAACAATGCTTGATAGCATTTACCTACATCATATTAACCATCAGTAGAAGCAGAGAAACAACTTTAACTTGTACACCAATTTAGATTCATAATCTCCAAAATGTTTTAGCCTACTAAGCCTGTTATTAAACCCATTTTCAACTCAATGACAAAGTTTAACAAATGCAAAACTCAACTGAAAACCATTAGATACGGTTTTAAAGCAAAGTCTCATTTAAAATTCCTTCATTACACTGCAGAGTTTCAGGAAGGTGAATTAAAATGAATAACGATCATTAATCAACTGTTTTTCACCATCAATTGCCAAGTGAAGAAAAATTACAGCTACAAAAAAAGCTAAACTATAAACAAGACTGCACAATATTAGGTTCTCTCACGATTGCTATAAAACTACTAAATATTGTGAATGGGACATAAGTTATAGTTGAGCAACATTTTATATTTTCTTACTGTGTTTTTTTTATTCCCACATTACTCATGACATGTGTAGCATCTCTCTCACAAAAATCTATTTCAGTTCTGGAGATCAATTGCAGTGAAAGTTCAACCAACAGGCTAATACAAGAAATTGAGAATTTGGTTGGAGATTAGAATCATAAGCTTTTCAGCTAGATCAATCCTTGAGAAATTAAAAATATATATATATATATTTTCTGATCTATAAACAACAAAATGCTGCCAGGCCACAGCTGTTTAAATAGAAGCTGCAGATGCCATTGTTAGGCTTTCATTCAAGTTGCCAAGGTCTACAGTTAGACTTCAGAGGGTGCTGATCACTTAAACCTTTGCAGCTTTGGCTATTTGGTACCAAACTTGGTCAGGTAACGAAAAGATCATGTGTTTCATGTTTTTACTACTGTAATTTTAACCTGTCAAAGGTGATACTTAAGTGTTATCTGTCAGAAAATATTCTTTAACTTCAAAGACCTTTACCATTTTGGACTTCATTTTTGAGAACACCTGTCATTTTGAACACTAGCATTTTAAGTGTTCTTTGTTTAGAAAAAACTACAAACAATAGTCAACAGTTCAACTGCTTAGGGAATCACTAGAAATTCACCTTTGAATCAAGAGTAAAAATTTTGGGCACTTCCAACTGAGCAATGATCAGATCAATCTAATCTTCATTGAATTAACAGCATTTAGCATCATTGTAAAAAAGAAAATACACTTTTAAGATCCAAAAGCAATAATGGCAGCACCAAGCCCATCTGGACAGCTTTTAAAATTACATTTTAACGCGACTCTTTATGACCAATATTATCCATTCCGTTCCAAAGTCAGGACTTATCTGAATTGACAGTAGCAATCAATTAGATAAAATAATGCATTACAGACACATTTATCCATAAACTGACAAGAAAAGCAAAAATGCCTCGCCAATCAATGTCATTATACCCCTCAGTAGTCCAACTGATTTTTCTTCAGTTCTCCAGCTCATTTTTCAGGCAAGCAGACATTTAACCAATGAGAGGCGAGGAACGTATCCAGTTCAAATGCTGCCATTTATTTTACATTTTAGGAATGTTAGACGGGACCGATTTGATTATCAGAGTGGTGCAGCTATTCTGCATTCCCTTTTAATACAGTAATAGTGTAAAATGCCTCCTTTTATGGTAGGAGAACAGAGTCAAACTATTTGATGAGCACACCTCAAAATCTGCACTGACATGAATGCAAAAAGTGTAAAAGCTGCAGCTTCATGACCGGATCCCAGAATACGCTGTCCTCTCACCTCTGCCTTCATCAGCCTCACCTTCACACTATTTGATGCAAATGAACAGAAACGGTACTCATTCAGCAGACTGAGGTTTATTTGCACATCTGACGGTGCAGCGAGAGAACTTTAGACGCGACACACAAAGAAACGCTACCATGTCCTACTTTCAGGGGCACAAACGGAGATGGAAAGGTGTGTGTGCTCTGCTTGTGAAAACAAAGCAATATGGTTTTTAATATGCCACATCGATACCAATTTTTTAACATTGAACAAAAAAAAAAAAAAAAAAAAAAAATGTACAAGTTTTTCAAGCAAAAGTCGCTTAAAAGACTTAATTCAGTAAAAAATAAATAAATAAATAAAATAAAATATAAAGCACTAAAGAATAAGCTAACTCTACTGTCCAGATTCCAACAGAATTACATGGAGCAAATTAGTTTTCCCCCCATAAGCATGTCGAGTGTCATGTTGTATGATGAATGCTAATGGCAGCTGCCTCCCTGTAAAGGCATACAGCAGAGCTAGTTCACATGCAACCATAGAAACAGTTCTGCTCTACTTGAGGCCCAAGCAAAGCTGTCTGTGCCCAGATTAACAATAGGCTCCCTTACTGCCCCACATTGCTCCAGCATTGTAATGCCTCAGCTCAACTCAGCAGAGGTAGATATGAGCAACACATACTGGAGGAGTTCTTTTATACCTTGATAACTTACCTTGATGGTTTTAGTCTGAAGTCTCAAGCCGTTTAAGGTATTGATGGCCTTTTCTGCATCTTTAGGATCCACATAATTGACAAATCCATAGCCTAGGCTCTGCCCTGCAAAACACAAAAATAAAACGTTTCAGACTCAAAGTGTAAAAACTGGGTAAGAAAAAAGAAAGCCATTACAAAGACTCACATTTCAACATAATGTGGATACAATGACTTATGAACCATGGGCAAATGCAATTGTAGAAAAAGATCCAATGCCATTTTATGGAAGCCAACAGACTGAGGTAAGTTGCAGGGAACAGCGTTATCTTTGTCAGATTATACAGTTATTCAAGTCAGAAGTCAAATTTTAAATGATCTCAAATATGCTCTACAACCAAAAGGTTTCAAGTTACAATCTATGAAATAATAATATATTAATTTAATATTTTTATTTATTCAGCTCAACTCAAACTGCACAATAATCAGCACTCACTATGCACAAACTAGAGCTGCCCAATATTTGAAGAAAACTTGCAATGGCGACACCATTTACAAATATTGAAATAACCATGAGATTTCTTCTTTCCTTCATTTCTCAACCGTGTGTCCATCACTCTGTAGCCTTTTGCATTTTGTGCAATGTCACTTGTTCCTGCTGCCATGAGAATGCAAGTTCATAAATCTTTGAATACATTAGCAAACAATTATTGTACTCCAAACAGCCCGTTGCACTATGAATATTGCACACACTGATAGGCTATTGTGCAACCTTAAATCTGAAATTACTCCAACAGCACAGAGGTTCTCCAGTTTCTTTTTTTTAACCCATCAACTATTACCCAGCATGCCAAAAACTAAGGGATCGACTTTTTAAATATCGAAGGGGAAAATGTCAGTGGCTATAATCTCTGTGCTAAAAGGAGGACATAAAAAATGCACTCTTAAACCGACACCGCAAGCAAAGTGGAAACAAAACTTGAGTCACTAGTTAACGCCACACAGCTGTATTGTACTTTCAATCCCAGAGTGTGGTTAATACCGGCTCACTCATCCATTCTGCTATACCGTGAAATAACTCCACAGTTAACTTCTAAGACATTTATGTTTTCATGTGAACTTTTTTCTTTTAAGCTTTCAGCACGATAACATTTCTCGAGCCAAGATTCCTTAATGGGTCTGGACCTTAAGCTGACATTTGATTACTCTGCAACTGACAGACTCCCTCCTGGGTCCTTTGTTAAGTTTGCTACTACACGAGGGGAAAAAAAGGAGAAAATGCACACCAGGGTGCTGTGCACAGTCTGACACAGAAACAATAGACCTCCTCGCCCACCTACTTCTCCCAAATCGTATCAACAACAAGACATTTGGAGATGTGTCTGGCAGTGAAAGTCCTTTCCAGAGCCAAGCACATATGAGGCAGCTTCCACAGGTTCTTAGTGCACTAACAGCATGGTTTTGGGCAAGTCAAACTGAGTGGGAGTGTATTTTGTGATCAACTCAGCATTGCCCATTGGCATCAGTTTTCAAAAAACAAAACAAAAAAACTTGGATCCCTGGTTTAGAAGATAAGGACTATTAAAATTTGGTTGTTGAACCTCCCCGGGATTTTCCACTCACCAGATGTTCCCATTCTACTAGGCTGAGAACTTTTACCCTTTGTGAGTTTTTCTATTATAAAAGTTTTTCCTGAAAAAAAGGCAATTGTTCTTTCAAAACCTTTAACCCTAAATCCATTCAACGCAGGATGAATCTTCCAAAGTGGAGAGCTGTTGTTTGGAGATATTCAATAACTTCCCACAAAGAAAGATAAATGAATCGTTTTAAAAATCCAAATCATGTACTCAAAAAAAACTACACATAAAAGCAATAACAAAATTATACTGCAGTCTTTACAGTAGATTAACAAACAAGCTAGTTTAACAGCTTGCTGTTAAACTAGTAAAAATAAACAATTTCAAGAAAAACTTGATAAACAGCAAGAAAAGCCAGAAATTTTTTACCATGAGTGTAAAATAATGCATGATTTTAATCTCTTCTTATAAGTCAAAATACAAAATATTGCTGCAACTTCTGCAAAAAAATAAAAATAAAAATGGTATACCTATAACGAATAAGTTGATGTAACTGAAACAATATTTTGTTTAATTTTTTTTATTGTTACTGTGGTGATGAGACAAGTCTAAAAATGCACATCAAGTGAATAATCAATGCACAAAAAGTCCAACTATCCTCAACATACTTTAACTGCAGCCTTCGTCAAGGCTGCAGCCGAGCCAGCTACAAAGAAATACGGACGTTTGCTTGAACAGTCATTACCCTAATTACAAACCTGAACTGAGGGCATAGATAAAGTCAAAAATGCTTCCCCCTCGAAAATGGATTACTAAACACTTCTTATTATAAAATATAACCAAGGATCATAGGACACATCATCACAGCATCCAACATTGCGGTCACCTACTAGTACAAGGAAAAAAACCTCTGTCTACACTGCAGGTACACCACTGGGATGTGTCACCTTCTTTACATCTTTAAGGGTCTTCAAAGCAGATTATTTGCTCTATTTAAGCTGGACCGGAGTTTGCTTCCTCAGATAGTGTACTCCACTTTATGCGTGAAGTCTAATCTAAATTCAATTTAAAAAAATACTTATCTTAAAGAGATAAACTTAATTGTTGTAACTCATATCATCCAAGTGTCCGTGAGCAAGACAGATCTCCGGTAGCAGGGAGTCTAGCAGTAAATTTGAAGAGACATGACTGAAGACTGTTGCTGAATGACAATCTCATGGCAATCATGATTTTCCAACAGCTCAATTTTAGGGCAGTAGAGACATCACCCAGGTCAGTAGTATGTCCTGGACGATACCAGTTGTTGCCAAGCACTCTTCTTTCTTTTCCTTTTTTCAGGTTTTATTGGCTCTACTGGCCTTTATTTAATAGTGAATTGACAGGAAAGTGGGTAATGAGAGAAGGGGGAAGACGTGCAGCAAAGGTCGCCAGGCCCGGAATCGAAGCGACAGCTGCGTCGAGGACCAAGGCCCCCACACACATGGGCTGTGCCCAACCCCTGCACCACCACAGCACCCCGGCAAGCACTCCTCTTTCAATAGTTGTCTGGTAATATAGCTTGAAAGCAGCACAGATATTCTGAGTCAGTGATATGCTCCTGAATCAGAAAATTGTCTCTTCAATTGTGTCCATAGAAGAAAAAGAGGAGGGAGGAGAAAAAAAAATAGTAAATTAAATGTTGGATTTAAAAAAAAAAAAACATACATCTAATTTTTAACCCACATAGCCTGGTCCTAGTCTGAAATTAAAAAAAAAATTCTTCCAATTGAACATTCAGAACAAGAGGGAATAACCGTCCAAACGTTGAACAAATCAGAACTACGAAAACGGTAATTCCAACATGCTGCCACCGTGAGCAGCTTGATTCCAGAATGAAACTGTTGAGAACCAAACATGGAAACTCTGGTCTGCCTGCCAGCAAACCTTGATGCTGTTTGGCTACGATCAGTCTACTCAATCAATAAGAGAGAAAAATTAAACCAAAGGGACGAAATGACATCTCTCGCATATGATTTATGGGCATGAATGCAATTGGAAAACTTAAATTCTCTGCTTCACGGCAGCATGTTGTAGTCTGTTCATCTAAATCCTGCTCCTGGTGCTACATTCTTCTTATACAGAGAGCAGCGCAAGCCGATTTAAACTCAAATATTTGCCTTTTTATAGTATAAACACCAGCTTTCCCAAACCCTTCAACTACCTACTTGCCCTATTAGATCAACTTACTAAATATAATCAGCAAGGTCTGAAGAAAATGGTGCATCACATGAAATACATTGAGAGACCAAATTGAAATTAGGGAAAGTTGTAATATCCTAATAAACTAGAAATAACCCCACCTATGCAAGAATGGAGGCTGAAACAAAAAAAGCAGCTTCTATCAGCAACAAACTCAAAACCCTCCAGAGAGGACAAACTCATAACTGCTGCTACTTCAATAAAAACTCTTCCATCGTGTTATCCATTAAGACATAATATACCTTCAGTTTGTTTCATGTTAGACAAATATAAAATCAATTATTTCCAGAGTTGCTGCAAAATTCCCATTTTAAAATTTGTACCAGTTTCAGCCTGGTATTTTTTTTTTCTACAGTTTTAAAACACATTACTGAGCTGACCGAGTCACAGGATTGCTCCGTATTTGGCACCAGGACCAACTTAGATGGTTTAATTCAAAATATCTAAACTAAGTTTCTCAAATTAGGACTAGAGTACATTACACCAAGTACAGATTTTGTAAAATACAAGGGGTTGAGATGTTCTGATTCATTAAGAATAATAATAATAAAAAAAATAGACATTCAACTTATGTTACAATTAAAAGGCTTACCTCAGACACTAAATGGGAAACTAATGTTAATCTATCAAGTTGCTTTAAGTATCTCACTCATACTTTATTTCATTTCTGTTACCAAGTTCATGAACTTAATTTCACCTTGCAAGGCTGGATTCAATATAGCCAACAGAAATGCATAAAGCCTTTTAAATGAGCAAGTAAAATGACACTTTCACTTAAACCTGCAGGGCATGTTGTAATGTACACGTTAAGCCTTTACTTAACCGATTTGTTTCGGGAAATAAACACCAATAGCATCTTTTTATAACTAAGAAGCATTAAAACAAACCATTTACCAATTTTTAGCTGTCACTAAAGTAAAGAGGAGACTTGCTAAGATAATCTTTCAAACAACACCCAGATTTGAGTAAAATGTTACCGTTACTCACAGTAGGAGAAAAAATTTACAAAATGACAGTTGTTTCTGCAGCAGCAGCCAAAGAAAGAACATTTAAAGAAAAGAGGAAGCACTCATCTCTGGTGATTACTAAACATCTGATGTAGCACCCATACACAGATGTAGGCTGGCTTAAAGCCGTCACCACAGGGCCAAGGGAGAGACAAAAGCAACAGTCTGGAGGGGATTGAGGGTTTTTAAGTAGAGCTAAAATCAGAGCACCAATCCAGAGAAATTTAACTTCGAGTCTTTGAATAATATGTAGCTGCTAATTATTCCCAAGTCAATTCAAGTCTTGAAGTAAAAAAGGGAATTTTAAAAAAATGGTATGTGTTTGTAAACAGATTAGAGACTGGCCATAAATTCAAAAGTACAACACATTCAACAGCAACAGAAATTCTTACACCAAAATCTTTGAGGGTGGCCTAGCAGCAAAGATCCAGCAAAGACCATTGAAGATTGCTTGTGTTGCATAATACCACTTGTTTATACCTTTTAAATTTAAAAAATAAATCCAACAAGTCAAGTGTTTCCTAGGATGAAAAAAAATTACTTTGATGCCAGTGTAAATCTAGATCAAAGTTAACATCCAGGCTACTTGGACAACGTAAAACCATATGTAAGGAACTTACAAATGAAAGTGGAATTTAACAGTTTACAGAAGTCAAGTCAAGTTAAATGTACAAAGAAACAAAGTACAGAAAAGACAAAAAAAAAACATTTTGAAAAGCACAAGATACTCCAGGTATAAATTATTTCAGGTACTCCAGCAATCTAGGTGATGATTTACCACAAGAAAAGACAACTAGTGAATCTTAGACACATTTGGTCATTTAGAAGATTTTTTTGGTCAGATCCTTTTGAGCACAAACTTCTGTCTCTGCACAAGCAGCCAGATGGACAAAACTCCAGCTCT
Organism: Brachyrhaphis roseni; assembly: GCA_903066815.1. Taxonomy (NCBI): domain Eukaryota; kingdom Metazoa; phylum Chordata; class Actinopteri; order Cyprinodontiformes; family Poeciliidae; genus Brachyrhaphis; species Brachyrhaphis roseni. Next base: position 44,971 of record CAEFZY010052709.1, read on the forward strand.
ATAATGACCATAATAGCAAACAGTATACTCCAGAAGTTGTTTTCATTCTATGTATGAAAAACATGTATGAAAATGTAAGCTTAAACTGATCAATATTTCAAAAGCAGAATAAATGGATGCTGCATTTTTTTTTGTTTTAAACTGTGAATTACTACACTTGGAAATTCTGCTTGACCTTTAAAAAAAATTACCACACTTTCATTGTATTTACAATAAGCTTTGCATTGTACAAAAAAACCCCAAACAATTTAGCCAAGACGATGCATCAGTAACCAGTCTTAAGGACAGCAGCAACCCTCATAAAGCCCTGCAAACAACATCAGCAGCCCATATGAAACAAAACATGTGTGCATTACTTCCAAAAAGCAAGCGCCACCTGGACACACATCCAGCCTTATTAATTTGATGTACATTTCTATTATTGAGGTCAAAATAAAGATAATCTATCGTCTTATTGAGCAGAGGGCCAATGAAGGAAATATATACTTGCAAGTTAAGTTGCCGGATCGTTAACACAAAATGAAAAACAACAGACACGTCACGGTAACCTTGACCAAAATCAGCCAGCAGGTAAAACACAGCAGCCTCAGCGATCAGCCTGCTCATATCAATGTCACCCTGAGTTTTCTCCAGTGTTAAAAGCAAATTGAATCAATTCAAAACTGACATCACTTGCAATTTTTATAAAATCTGAAAACTAGATTAAAACAAATTTGATAAAAAATAAATGCAATAGTCTGTATCTTAAGTAGAAATGATTACTACTTAAAGCAAAATATAAGATCCAGTAAGATTAAAGGAGACCCATTATGCTTCCTTGAACAGGTTAGGATAAGTTTATGAGCTATATAAAACATGCTCCTTACAATTCTTGCACAAAATCATTACTGGATAATAAGAGTTCAGTTTCCAGTTCAGTCCAGAACAAAATAGGTTAGTTCTGCTTATTTTGAGTTCTTTTCAAAACAAGCTGTTTTAGGGCCTGTCACTTTAAATCCAAAAAAGCTGCAGGCCACACCACCCAACTCAACATTTACACACACTTGAAAACAGCTGCACACCGATGTCCTATTATACAACTGTACATCTTTGACCCTGAATCAGAACCAAAAACAGAAGTAGTTAAGCGTTCTTCACAACTAATAAGAATGCAGCAGAAATATCTGGATAAAAAGTCCACTACTAAACACTTGTCTTTTCCAGCAGTCATTCTGCAATACATACAGTAGTAAAACCGGCTGACCAAACGTGCTCAAGCTCTGCTTGGGTTGCAAGGTGAGTGGCTGATCTCAGCTGGAGTTGCTAGGCAATGGCACAGTGGCAATCAATTGTGACTTAATCGAGAGATTTTTTGAAAGAAACTCCTTTTCCAGACACTAAACATTTATTTTAGTGCTTTAGCTATTTTAATACAGAGATCTGAATAGAAGTAAAAAACATCCAAAATGTGAATTTTGCATAATTGGTCCTCTTTAAATGTCCCAAATGTATAAAAACATACAGTAAAGCTCCCCAGCAGAAAATAAATAAATAAAACAAGCCAGCACTAGCAAACAGACATTACCTGTTATTTTGTCTCGAACCAGTTTGCAGGATTCGATTTCTCCAATACTTCCAAACAAACTCTTCAGCTCCTCCTGGGTCATGTTCTGAGGCAGATAGTTGACTATCAAGTTAGTTTTACTGTCCTCTATGCTCCCCGACTCTACTGGTGAGGAGCAGTTGTTTGAGATTGTTGAGGGACCATTGCTCGTGTTGTTGCACGTTGGCCCATTGGACAGCTGTGTTTCCATGGTCGCAATTACCTGCTAAAGAGAGAAGGAAAATTATGTAAATAATATGATATTGGTAATAAAAGAACAAAACAACAGTTAAGAAAGGAAGCTCTTCACACGTCAAGATAATGATTTGTTGAAGTAAAACAAATATTGGCTAATTGGTATTTACCAAATTTACATGTCAGAATGACTTTTGTGCATTATATTTTAAAAAGTGGGACATTCACTACAGAACAATTGCATGGTTTTTTAAAAAAGGATCTTGACAATTTCATAAGAGAATTTTTGTTAATGGTTAAAGAAATACTTTAAGGCCCTTATGACACTTTCTCTTATACAAAAATTAAATGTTATAAAAATTAAAAAAAAAAAAAATCACTATTCAACGCAACTAAATAAATATAGCCACAAGCAGCATCGAATTACTACTAGTTAACAAAAAGCCCTTGCACGATCAGCGAGACAGGCAGCAACATGTTTATGTATGAAGAGTCATCCTTTATTAACAAATTCACCATGTGCAGAAAGTTGATCTGCATCGACACAGCAAAAAAAAAATAAATCTATTTCTCTTTAGACGTCAAACATACAAATATAATTTGAAAAGAGTGGGATAAAGGTTGAGACCATACCAATTCAAAACATTGACCATTAAGGAAGTTTCAACCCCAACAGTGAGCAATTTTAGCAGAAATACTTTGGTTTGAACATCAGAATACAACAATGCCAATATCATTGGTACGGCCTGAGCAGAGAGCAAAAATGACCTTCTGGCCAAATGATTTCAAGATGTGAAAAATGACCACAGACCCCAGTCCAAGGCTCAGGTGCCCACGAACCACTTCTAAGCAGAGAAGCCACATCGCACAGTCTGACTGCCATGTTAGTTTGGAGTTGTCGTCTGAAAATGTGGACACAAAAAGTACGTCACGTTAGAGAAACAAGGGTTAAAAAAACAAACAAAAAAACCCAGATGATTATTGTAGGGAGGTTGATTGAGAAGGCCATTTTTATTACAGGCAGTCCATGCACATTAATTTCAATAAGAAAAAAAAAAAAAACCCACAATGTTTAAGTGAGTCAGAAGTTATGCAAGACCTGCCTTAAGATGTCAAAAGCTTTTAGCTAAGAAAAATCTGATCTCAACAGCATGGACAAAAAGCAAGTGATCAGCTTTCTACAAAAAAACACACTGAAGGAGATTATAAAAATAAAAAAAAACTAATCCAATAGCGATTTGACAAACATTTCAACATCTACACATTTTATCAACATATCTCTAATTTTCAGACATTCAGAGCACAACTGAATAACCACTGACAAAACAGCAATAGTCGAGAGGAAACCGGAGTTCCAATCACTAATTAAAGTAATGCCATTTTAAATGTATGGTTTGAAAGCTAAGAACATGTCTTACAGATGACTGCATGCTCTACTGACATAGATAACTTGAATAACCTCTTAATTCATATTTTACAAACATCTTAATGACAAAACCTGCAAAAAGCTGCTTTAGTGGAAACTAATAAGCTTGGTGAGCTTTTAGTCTGCCTTAAGTTTATGCATCAGAAAATGTAAGTTAATAAATAATCTTATATATTATCAACAATAGGAATAATGGTTGCTTTTCTGTTTTAAATAAAAGCAACTAAAGGTTTCTTCCAGTGTATTATAAGCAAGCCGGACTGCCAGGCTTTACTCTTGTAGAGCAGGTTCACCTCTAGCAGTATTTATATGATCCCTCTATGCTACTGCCTTTTCAGAGTACTGTACCATGTACACAGCAAGTATAACAGGCTAAACGCTTGCTCAGCTCATGCTCCACACAAGCCTCAAAGCACATTTATGAAGGCTAAATGCTCAGAGGTTTCTGTTGAGCTAACAGTGAGACTGATGCAAGCGCATACATCTTTGTAAAGAAAGAATAATGTGTGGCATTATATTTCTGCCATGTTTGTCTAATAAGTGGTCAGGCATGTACTTTGCTACACCTGCGCTTTCAACTACATAAACCACACTACCAGTCAGACAAGTCTCTCATCTAAATACTGGCGTTCGCTTTAATAAATTACCAATCACAACCAGCAAACCAGAACCTGACCGGACAAAAAGACTTAGAAAATCACAAGAAAACTTCAAACACCTGAATTTTATACCTTATATTTAGTTAAGCATATAAATACACTTACTCTTTGTTAATAGTAGGTTGCATTTCTTCTACTTTTAAATGTGACTGACATTACATCATTTGTTGCAATATTCACAATCTGATTTAATTGGTATTTATTTTATAGGCAATTTTGTGTTTGCCTTAAATAGTTGGTGTTTAATAGTTGTCAATAACATCTTCCACGTAATAGCACGTAATTACCTAGTCCTAGTTTCAAGTCTCCTGTCAATTTTTCACATTTTCTAACAAAATGCAGTGGGCTGCTGGTGGACTGCCCTCCCCTGCTACTGCACTTAAGTTTTCGGGGGGAAACCCTGCAATGATGTACATTTGAATTTTAAATGTTGTGCAATACTGCAAAACAGTATGTGTACTCAAAGTTCTTGTACAGTAAACTCATGTGCCAATGTAACATCATTTCAGTGATTTGTCAAAAAGTCAAAAACATCAGAATACCAGCAAAACAGCCATAAAATAACCTTTGTAAGCCTCAAAATAATGCAATTGTAATTTAATTACCATGGAACATGCAGATTAACCCCTCCCACCCCACCCACCCACCCACCACCACATTTACTACAGAAAGCACCAATTAACCAATAAGGGACCATAAAAATAAACTTCTAAAACTGAGTAAAACAAAATCCGTTTTGGAGTCAAGACAGTATTATGCTGCATTAGTGAACTCTGTCTTCAAAGTACCTTTAGAACATTTCTGCCTGTGACTGAACAGCATCCATCTACAAACAAGCACAACTTCATCTCAGGGGAAGCAATTTGCAGAGATATCTGTATAAAATTAAAAGAGGCCAGAAATTTAATGTATCAAAATGTCAGAAACACTGATTAATTCTTGACGAAACACAAAGCAGCGACATGTGTGCGAAATCAACCTCATAAAGAGATTCATGACAATTTGAAAGTAAAATACATTCAGTGGGATCTTTTGTGCACATTGAGCAGAGCCAAATTTCAAGTCCTTTCAGCTTGGAGGTTAGAAGTGATGAAAATGTCAGCCTGTCATAACTCAAACACCAATTGATTTTCTTTACTCAAGCACAGAAAACAGCTTTTGCCAAGTGAACAGGCAAAAACCAACAATCCTAATCAATACTTCTTAAAGGATACCCTAAAAAGTGTAAAAAAAAAATAAAAATAAATAAAAGATAAGTTTGTTTTTATCATTTCAACACTTCTGTCTGGATACTAACATCTAAACTAATATGTTTGCTTACAATTTTTAAGACTCAGATCCTGCAGCTTAAATTCCAACTAATTTTGTGTTAGAGCTGCACTATGTAACTTATACATTTTTAAATATTTTTTATATCCGTCACTATGTCATAGCAGTACAACATGATAGATAAAAGTGAAAAAATAAACTCCACCTACTCCCTGTGATCTTAGTGTTATCTACAGAAATACATCACTGTCAGAAAACAATCAGAGGGTCTTAGTGATGCCAATCATTCTCGTGAACACACTGCTCATTCTCCTCCACTGCTCTCTGCTTTGCTACAGCTCCTTTCCCACAACAGAGAATACCATGAATGTGCAGTCTAGTAAGAATGACCACCAATGACGGCAGATACAGTTTTCCTTAATGGTAAGTTGTGTCTCTGCTATTAGCATATTGAGCAGTTTGTACACGAGGGTGACAGAGTGCTAAGAGAATGAAAAACATTTTTATTACTCAAGTCTTCACATACCAACCCACATTTGCTTCATCTTTAAAAATACAAAAAAAATAAATAAATCTGAACATTGCTCTGCATTGAAAGTTTTCCATGGAATGTCATACAAAAAAGATAAAATGTACTGAAATTTGCAGATTAATAGCATAACATGGCTTCACAATAAATTCCACCTGGGGAAATATATTTTTAGGTGACTGGCATTTAGGATTATCCCATTTTAATGTTTGTTCTTAGCATTTACAACAAAGCTCTTAGCTGTTATATGAAATATCATTCAGACAGATGTACCCATTGCTCTAGATTCAAAATGTTAAATATTAAAGCTCAGCTCAAAGTGTGAAGCCTCGAGTGTGGGAGGCATAAAGCTGAAAACATTTCCTCATGTACATCTGTACTTATCTTAATACAGAGGGACCTTAACATTTTAGTGAAATTTGTGGGCATTTGCAAACATGTGTTATCAAGGCAGTAATTTTAGGGGTGTGATAAGTGGTGAGGGTCTTCATCACACATTTACAAAATCAGGCCATAAACCATGGGAATGCCACTTCCCAAGATTTCTTTTTATTCATTTAGCAGTCTTTCACACAGTAAGGAAATAAGTTGCTCAACTTCTAAGAGACACCACAATGCCATTGCATGCACTATTGACATACAAAACATTGATTGGAAATATTTGGTAGGATATTTTCCAAAAGCCATACATGCAGAGTTTGTATGCAAATATTTTCAGCAGGTTGGACAAACTTCTCTTAGTGGCAGAGCGGAAAAGCTCAAATCTTGGTAGATCATCAAGAAGGCAGTCAAGAAATGTGGTGAATCACTATCTGAACTTTCAGCAACAGTATCCGTTTCAGCAACTTAAAATATTATACTTAAGTATGTTTTAAATATCTTGTAGCACCAGGACCTCGCATTACGCAAATACAATAAAAGGTACACTAACAAGTAAGCATTTTCAACATAAAAACTGAATTCTGTTATAAAAGGACTAAAGAAAAAAGCATTTGTTAATTCTACAATAAATACTGAAAATAAAAATGGTGTTCTTTTCAATTGGATCATTGGTATATTTCCTCAGAGTGACAAACCTTCATACAGATCCAACAGCCTTCAAGTTTCTTAGGAATTAAATCAGAAATCTGGCAAACAGCTCAGATTACAGTCTGATTGTGTGGAAGCCAAAATAATAATAATAAAACCTAAAACATTTTTTCCCCTTCTCAGCAAGGAAATTTTAATTTGTACCATGGAATAGACAACATCCTGACATCTTCTCATTGAGAGTAGTTCCCCAAGTTTCCATTAAAAGATATGAAAATAATTCACCAATTACAAACATTTGTGGTATTGGGTATTTTGCACATCAGCTTTTAAGCCATTTGGTGAGTTGAAGCCATCATTTCAATTTGTGTCATCTAATTTATTTGCCACCAGCAGCAGAAATTTCCATTTACATGTTTCTTTTGCCAACATAAAACATGTAGATGGCAATTTATGCAGCTAGGCAATCTCAGATTAGTTCGGTATGCAGATAAAGCTAAATGTCTGCTATTCACACCTACAACATACTTCATTGACTATGAATCTTTGAATAAAAATGCTGCTCATGCTTTATAATCACATCAACAGGTTTCCAGTTAAAATGTAGTAATGTGGAAAGTTTGAACCAGTCTCCCTCTAGTCTTGCAAATTGATTGCATTTAAAAAAAAAAAAAAAAGAATCTTGAAAAAAGCAGAGCTATATAATGTGACAAATTTGTCTCATTTGCCATTAAAGAAACTGAAATGATTGTGCTGATTTCACAATGTTGTGACCAAAGTGTGCTTTAGTTGTGTTTACCTTTAGGTAACAGATGTGAGCTGAATCATTTTAGGATTTAAATCTTCTTCCATGGTACAGTGATACTCAACAGGTCTCTATATTTCACCGCATCCAAGCAGAGAGGATTGTCTTGAGCACGTGTAAAACTTATCTGCCATTTTTGAAGTACAGTGCAAAATATGAAAAATGCTAAAGGTCACCACAATTACTTCAAATAAGTGGATATAAATCTGAGGCACGCAAGGTATTGTTATTACAAGAGATTAACAACATCAACTATAAAATCTTAAATGCTTTATAGTCGTTTCATTCCATTTAAAGTGATCCTTTATCTGTGACCCGCCACTTTTTTCACCAAAGTTGTCAACATGTGGACTGTGGTTGCAGTGAGAGGAAAATAAATAAATAAACCCAATCTCAGTCTCCCTATGTGTTCACATACTGATCATACTATGTTGTATGAGACTCTTTGGTCTGTCTTTGCAGTTACTAGTGTATAAAACAAACAAACAAAAAAACCTGTAACAATTAATGCTTAGCCTGGGGGTGGGGGAGAACAAGGAAAGCCTGGTGGCCCGCCAGTCTTACAATAGAATGGGTGAAATCCTGACTGCTATATTCCTCTAGGAGTTTTTAGTCTGAGCACCAAATGCAGCCAGCAGACTGAAAACTGTTTTAAAGAGCAATATAGGTCTGCCGAGTCAGATGCATGAATGGCAAACAAACCAAACCATTCCAAGACCAGAACAATGTTTAAAGCACCCGTTAATTGCTTTAAACATTTTAGCTGCCGATGCAAGTCATTGCATCGGCACTGACATGTCCAAGATGCGGCAGTCGATTAAATCAGAATCATTCTTTAGTGTTGCAAAATAAGAGTATTTATGTATATTTTACTAATAAATTATTGATTAATTTTACATCCTTATTAAAAAACAAACAATTTTATACCATTTAAAAGTTAGTTTATGAAACCAAATTAAAAATGTGCAAAAGCAAAGACAATGTAATCTGTTTTCAGAGAACACCTAAACTCTCAAGATCTGATATGGTGATACTCACTTCCAAATTTGATTGATTTCAGATAAAATCCATTAGACTTAGAGACAGACAAATCAATAATATATATTGTGATCAGAGGTCGCGCTAGAGTCTTGGTCTTCGACAGTATTAAAAAAAAAAATAAAAAAAAATTGGCCATGTACTATTTTTACCCGTCAAATTATAATTGTATTATCGGCTATTTAGCCACATTTTTATGCGGTTTAGTTAATATTCACCTAGTTTAACTGAAACCAGATCCCATCAAACATAAAACAGATCTAACTTATTCCTCTGTATTGACAAAAATCACCCGCTACTGTCTGAACACACAGTGCCTCACAAATTCCTCCTGGTCGCATCTGCAGAGAAATCTGTGCTACTTCGTCAGTTGGATCTGTCTGATCCAAACCAATCAATTGAACTCTGCAAGTTTTTTTACCCTGTGCTCGGTGCAGGCGTGCGCTTTTATGATCATCTTTTTGCTTGGTTTCGCTTCCCCGAAACGGACAAATGCTCTCTTTTTGGGCGCGGAAGGGTGAACAAAGAAGGCTCCTTTTATTGAAACCACAGGATGAGTTAAGTTTAATTCTTTGAAGTGGCGGAGCCTGCATTGGTTGTCCAGCCGCAAAATTCGGTTAATGCGACCTCTGATTGTGATAGACGTGATAAAAATCAATAGATAAGGAAAGGCTTTAGCCACTCAACCTCTCAGTCAGCTAAGCACTCACTCTTTGGTTACCCAACAACAACAACCTGCGGGGTAACTTACACAGCAGCAATTAAAGGTTTCTCCAGCATCATAGCCTCAACTGCTTAAGAAAAAAAGAAAGAATAAAAAAAACATCCATAGCATGAAAACTGGACAAAAGAGAAAAGGTCAAGCTAGTTTGGCAGAATTTCAGTATTTTATAACAATAAATTAATTATTGCTATTGCCTGATCTTGTGCTAAGTTTTTCCAGCCATGCCATCTAACCTCAACTTCTACACTTGAGAGGTTTTCAGCCAGAGAGGCATCTGATTTGGCAACTTGGAAAACAGCCATACATGGTCATTTTATGAGACTTTATGTCATCAAAAGTAGGGCTGTTGTAAACAAATATTTTAGTAATCGAGTAATCTATTGATTATTCTTACAATTAATCGAGTAATCAGACAAAAAAAATTATAAAATTAAATATTGGTAAATCTGGCATAACACCAGTGTTACTATAGAATATCAATAAGTCCAATTTTTCATTTTTGAGCATCCCTAAAGTTTACTTTTTTGTAGTTTAGGTGAGAGAAAACAGAAAATGTCGCCTGGAATGGGGGGCAGGCGAGCGAACAAACGTAAGATGGGGTGGAGGGGAGGAACTAGACAAGGGATAGACAAACGTAAGTCTGGGGACCGGTAGACAATGGGACGAAAGTAAGAACGGGGGGAGCAATATGGGATATTTACGGCACCTTCATTCGTCACACTCAGAAACTCATCTACCAGCCATGTACCGCCAGGATGCGCTCCGCCACTCATTTGTTGAGACTGGGATGATATGAAATTTATTAGTTACACTTACACTGTAAGCATCAACAACTCAGCCGCTCGCCATGTTCAGTATATCCGGTCACCTGTATAAATACTCCCGCAGCACTCTTTCCGCTGTTCGCTTTGAGCCAGCAGCTCCCAGAGGAGAAAGGCTGCCGTACTCCAGGCACCACGCCAGTCATTTTAAGGATGCCAAAAACGATGAAAACCCGGGCACTACCATCAATCAATAAAATATCCAGAGCTGAACTTGAAAATTGGACGTCATGCCGCCAACACTTAGCATTCGTCAACAACTCAGAGGAGGAAGTCAGAGCTCCGCGCAACGCAAATAATGTTCCGGCCGGAACACAGTGCGCAAAATAATAAAACATAAATTAACGAAGCTTCCGAGACAAGTACATTTTCCTCAAGGAATTTTAATAATCGAGGTACTCGAATTATTTCGAGAAATCGTTTCAGCCCTAATCTAAACTATCTATAATTTACAAAGAGTGTCTTGAAGCAGACTGCTGCAGAGACATAACTCAGGTAAGTTAATATGAGCTCATCAGGCTCCAAATGCACCTTCAAAGAGAAGAAAAGGGACAAAGCAATAACAGTCAGTGCAATTTAAATGCATTAGTATCATCGACCAAACATTATCTGTTCTTGTTGAGGTCTTAATATTCTTCATAAGTATTTTAACTCAGCATCTCAACTTGCAAACTTTCTGGTGACTTCACTGACTGTTGATAATAGCAGGACTGTGTCTGGGTGAAGGTGCAGAAGTATAAATGCTTATTTGATATAGAGAAAGCTGGAAACATTGGCAATTGCAGACAAAGATTGATTATCAATACAAAGAATCATGGCAATTTACAGAAAAATCTGATGTCCACTCTGTAGTATTCATTGTTCTGAATGTAGGCTTCATAGACTGCACAACCAACGATGCATTGCACAACAGTATGAGTCATGATTTACACGCATGTCCTTAAACCAAGGTCAGAACCCAGAGAACTACTTTCTGTTTACAGCACAAACAGAAAGAGTAATAATGCAGACTGCTTTAACTCTAATGGCTTCAACTACACAAGATTTACTTAAGATGAACCTCGGAAAAGCATCGAGAATCATTTAACCTGATAACATGGAGGCCATCCATTATTCAGTGCGATTAATTTTTCTGTAGGAAGGGGAATACATTTACCACATTATCTGCCACTAATTTCAGATATTACCACAATCTACCCACAATATAACTCCAACAAAAGTGATTAGAGAGATTAATTACGAAAAGTAAATGTTGAAGATGGATAGTAGAACAATGTGCTGTCTTTAACCATTGTCTCCAACTTTAGTTTCATTTCTGAATTACTGTTACTCGATGCTCCATTCTCACAGCTGTAGCACTAAGAGGTGAGGTATAGTGAAAGAGTACAATCTAGCCGAGAACTTACCCACATTATTCCTGCTTTGTTTACATAAAGATTGTGTTCTCCAATTACTTTCTACATATTTAGCAACATTTTCAAACATTAACATTGCAATAAGTGCTTCAGAGTTTTACCATTTCTTGTATGGGAAAAAAAATATTAAAATGTAGCTTTTTAAATTTTAAGAGGTTGCAGAGTTGTGTTGGACAGTGGTGCAGACACCATCATGTGTTTTTTTTATCTTAACGGACTCCAATCTTGTTGATTGCCAAACACCACTGCTGCTGTTGGCGCAGGTGTTTGTAATCTCACCACCATTTCATAGCCATCTCTCCTGCTTTTCCAGGTAGGATGGCTGCATTTACTGCCAAATGTGTTGCACTAACAAAGCATCAGCTTTTACCAGTCAGGAGAATGCTTTGCCAGTCATTTCCTCTTTCTGCAATGTCTATGAAACTTTAAGAACAAGATCCCGTAGCACTTCGGTTCTGCATTGTAAGGGACTGACGTATGCATTAATTGAGGACAACAGAAAACTAGAACATTCTTGCACATTTGAAAAATGCCAAACAAGTCAAATAATATTTTTCCAATGTCAAAACAAAAAGTTATCCATTTGCACACACCTAGGACATAAATTGTTCCAGTCACTATACACAACATAATTTAACTAATCTTGGCTTTGCATTTATTATAAAGTACAATACATTTGCACAATATATCAAATAGCAGTATCATTGTGTGCAATACAGAAATTGCAAAAAAAACTGCTTAGATGCAATTTTTGGTAGGATATTCCATTTCAAGAGCCAAGCACCCCTGCTGCTGATAGGGGTAACATTTTTGACCAGTTGGACATCCAAATGCCCTTAATACCCCCACCTATGATGCATGCATGGGATGTTAAAGATCAGAGTGGGACAGATGTTATGTAATAACAGAAAAGTGAAAATGTCTAATGCAATTTTCAACGATGGAACTGCAAGTAAATATTTACTCAATATTCTTCAGTCTTGGTGGTAGGTATAGAATTAAGATTCCTTGGCGGGGGATTTAAAAGCAAAGTTAAGTCTTCAACTTCTCTATCCCATATTAAACAAAGGACAGATGAAAATGTTTCTTAGCCAAAGAATTACTATTCTAAGTTATTTACTCAAGCAGCTTCTTTCATGTTCATGGTATCTGGATAATCTGGCAACAAGAACATATTGTTAACTTCAGTCTTCATTATGGTTTTCCTTTTATTCTAAGCACAAACACAGGCTATTGTTCCAATTGAGATACTGCCACAAGGCAGCAATATTTCATTAGATAAACCCTTGGAACAGAAAGCTTGGCAAGACGCCCCTTTCCAAAAAAAAAAAAAAAAAATTTGCAAAAAAAACCTCAAAGGCTTTCACTGTGTGGAGCCAGTCTACAGCATTGTCTTCATGTAGGCATCTGAGTGCAGAGCATCTTGTTCCACAGAGACCTTACAGTTTACCTCAGAAGCCAGGTTAGAGAAAAACCATAAGGTTTTTTAGTTGTACTCATTCTTTCCACCTCCACATTTTCACCCCAATGAGTGGAACATTTTAGGAAGCATTCAAATGTAACATGTTTAATTAGAGATTAGTTCAGATCCCACTGCATCTATGCTGGAAGAGGCAGAGGAGGGAAAGATTTTTGCAAAGTCATGGGTGATTTTAGGAAAATATACTGATAAACATTACAGCCTACTCAACTCTTTTGGAGTGCGACATGCAACTGTCAAACTTTGATGGGCATGGTGTTAATCTAAAGAAAACCACAATGCATGTTCATAAATATTCCAAGTCATCTTACTTCTGAAACAGCAAGATGTTCACATGATACTATACTCCCAAAATGATAAAACATGCATATATTGATATTAATTTCAAGTAGAAGATGAAGAACGCTAAACCCAATATACTTAAACACAAGTTTTGGTGTCAAAACCCAAAACTAGGTGGAAACTAAAACTGTCCATATTTTAATTTATCCATACAAGGTCTTAATGAACAATGATTGAAGTATTTTAATAAAATAACAAAAGACTACTCAGAATATGGTATAGAGTTCTGCAAGCTGCATAGTTAGGGCCAATGATTCAAATGGTTGAATTAACCAATAAGAATATCACATTCTGCAAGTAATGTGATATGACATTCACTGAAAGTAGGGCTGGGCCATATGTCATTCATCGTAACACCATAAAAAAAAAAAAAAAAAAAAGAACACTTGAAAATACATTTTATTGTGATATGCTAATTTCATAACACAAATACTTTACCTCATCACCCATACAGCTATATTCAAGTTGTAAAGGTGAAGGCAAATATGGCTGTACTGCCATAAAATCGAAGAAGCTGGTTTACACTCTGGACTGGACTAAATTTGACAGAATTCACTGGGGTTTTTTATGAAACATATTTTGGTGGTAAGCATTTTTAAAATAAGATTTACTTTTAAAAATATTAAAGATTCTTAGCTTTGCACATAATGTTTGTATTTAAAAAGAAAACATGAGGGGGAAGAAACATTTTAACATCTTGTGAAACTAATCAAACCACAACAGTTTGTGTATTCAAGTATTTTTATTTCCATTTGGTAGTCGATTTCAAACAGTTTTATAGCTAAATTAGTTTATATTTCTATCTATTTTGTATTTTCTTTGACACATTAAACCATGTGTGATTTTGTATCTTACACATGAATATTTTTTTTATGTAGTCACTTTGTAAAGGAAAGTAATAAAAGCATATATTAAAAAAAATCCACTCCCTTCACCCTACAAAAAGAGAAAAAGCTGAAAATGTGGATTATTGTCCATCACTTGAAGTATTTAATGTATATTGTGATAGAAACAAAATTGGAAGGAGGATGGACATGCCTGCCTCAATCCCTTCTTGTAGCAGGAAGGGAGTTCATAGAGGCCAGCTCATGCAAAGAAGGTGAAAAAACATTTCACATCTGCAGCTCTATGACTCATCTAGTCAAAAGTGAAGGCCTGTTAAGCATGGGGTTAACAGCGATGTTCAAGGAAAGGGCTATAGTCATGTCTCCATACTACGCACAGTGAAGGCCAAGAGGCTGACACCATGAAGACAACTGAATGACAGGAAGGCCCACCAACCACCTCTGAACACAGTGCACGTATGGTTCTAGACTATACACCCAAATGCATTGCAGAATTTTAATATTTCCACTTTAAGGATAATGCACACCAAAGATGTCATAGGAAAAAAAATGCCTCCATTACTTCCCGCCTTGGAACATATGTTTGACCAGTGATCCTTTTCAAACCAGGAGAGTCTCAAGAGTGCTTGCGATCCTGAAAGAAACATAAACCCAAATACCACAATATTCCACCTCGGGTAGCTCTTCTTCAACACCAAGTTGCTGGTTCTTCTATGGTAGTATTCTAGAACCATTTAAGGTAAAAAACATTTTCAGCATCAAGATGTTGAAAACGTCTTGATGCGATGGTGACATCGTCACAATGGTGACATCGTGACGACGCCAAAAGAGATGCATTTTACAGTATAATTGATTTTATTCTATTAAACCAAGTTTCTTTTGGTAGACTATGCCACTTGCTGGCATAAATAAGGATGTGTATTTGAATAAAATCCACAATCAAGTTGTTCAATTTCAGCAGACTTCAGCATGATAGCCAATCTGTGTTAAAGGAGTTATTTAATGTATAACCTTAAAGCACTCCTGATGTGACTTCCCCTTCAGATAAAAGAGTCAAAAATAGCTATAATCCAGATTATCAATGTTTCACAGGTTCTCAGATTTATTCCACAGCCAGGATTTACAAGGTTTTTTCACCTAAAAAGTGAAAACTGCGTACAGTAAAAATTTTACACTGGTGCCAGAGTCCGTGAAAACATAGCTGTACAAAAGTAAAGATTCTGCATAACATCAGACAACAAGATGAAATATTTGCCAAAAAAGGTGCTTTATTTCCTGATTAATACAAGGCAGAGAAGTGAAATTAAGCCTTTTTCTTAACAAAAAGCTAATTCACATAAGACTACCTATACAATTTTATGCTAAGCATTAAGATAACTGAGATCAGATGTACCGATGTGACACAGAGCACTCAAAGTGAAGAGGTACAAATCCCAGCTACTTGCTCCTCAGAGAATTAAATTGACCAAGTATGCGTGACAAGATGCAGAGCAAAAAAACCTTCCAGAGTGCATACACTGACATGCACAACCTGTCCTTGAAAACTAAAAGCCCACAACAGCTCAAAATATCTGTTAAAACCACAGCTGTGACTTGCTTACCGACACACTAAGTGTACAGAGGCAAATGCTGCAGTTTACAGTCCTGCATTAATAAAAGGCCTAAATTCTGTTACAAGGAAATTAAAGCATTGATGGTTTTTGGCTGCTGGAGCAAAGAGCTTTAAATTAAAGTCACATTATTTGTACAGCCCATAAACATCCATTTGTATTTTCATGTAGATTACATTTTATTTTCAAGCAACATGATTTTAATAATTTTATGTCTGCAACTTTAATTATATTTGCTTGGTAGCCAATGTGTCTCATTACCTTGTTCTATCTACAAGGCATCAACACAGAATGTACTCAACTGATCTTAAAACTTGCCATTTCAAGCTAATCAACCATAGACTCCAACTATCCAAGTAGGTCGTCTTTTGTAGCTCTATGTGCTGAAAACAGAGAGAAATAATAATAATTAAAAAAAACTCCTATATTGGGAACAAAAACATTAACATTACTTCAGTATCTTGCGGAGCCATTTTGTGGGGCATCACCACACCCAAAAGGCCAGTCTCGGCCCTCCACCACACTGTGAAATCACTAGGTAAACGGTTTCTCAAGTCAAATTCTGTGGAGCTTGGCTTAAGACCGAATGTTTTTTCTTTAAAAAAAAAAAACTTCTGTTAGGAGAAAACTGTAGACTCAACAGGTCTATCAACAAAATGACAAAAGCAAATCTACAATCCTTTAACACCTTTTACAGCAGATTGTTCCATAGACTAACTGAATTTAGAGAATTTTCCCATTAAGATAAAGAACTTATAGATATCCCAATCCAAAACAATCATTTTGACTGTGTTTGGGGGAGGGGATAAGTCATGTTTTAAATCTATTTTTTTTTATGCCAACAGAAACTGCAAGGCATAAAAGCCCATGAGCATGAGATGCTGCATCTGTGGAAGCTGTTGTAATTCACTGAGTGTTTTCAAGGGCAATGCATTACTGGCCTGCAGTGACGATCTGCCCATGCAGAGGGAGGGCCACCCTGTGGCCAACAGGCTAAATCTTGTGCAACATCCAGACAAGCCATACTACACTAGAGGAGGAGGCCATGTTATGAAAAGAAAAGGGGACGGATGACCATTTAGGAAGGACAAATGACGTAAAATTGCTTCTCTTTTCAGCCAGTCCCTGCATACTAACCTGGTTCTGACAGAGACACACAATGAAATACAGAGAAAAGTGATGTGTGGCCTCCGAGTCCTGCATTTTAGTCCCTGTCAGCAGCCTTTATTTAGAAAGGCAAACGTAGTCGCAATACACAGAGACAGCGACTCTTATCTCATGTCCTCAGCAGTATAGGGGTTGCTGAAGCTGGAATGGTTGCAGGAATAGAGGGGGAGAAAACGGCTAAAAACAGCAGATATTCATCACATGTTGAGACTTTATCTGCAGCAACTTAATTAAAATGAAAAGCTCTTCTGCTCTCACAAATGCTACTTTAAAACCATAAATAACAGACACTATATAACATTTCACAACCATACAGTTGCCTCCAAAGATGATTTCAATATTAGGAGGCTGTATTTTATATGCCTGGCTTTAAAATGTGCTCAAAAAGGTGCATCTTAGCACTTTCAGATCAGCATTTTTTCCCAGTCAAAATTACTTTGTCTTAAAAAGGTAGTTTTAGTGAAGAAACTACAAAATCTTTAGACCATAAAAAAACCTTACCAAATCCTTAAAGAGAGATTCCATATTTTAGTAACCTACTAGTAAATTTTCAGAGCAATATGCAAAAAACAAATTTACTGAAATTACTATCATGTTAAACTCCAAGACAGAGGGGTAAAAACCACTGCTTCCAAAATTAGTGATCAACATCAAGTGCAGTATATAAAATGGTAAGAAAAACACAACACTAAAAAGTTCAGTGATTAGGGACATCTACAATAGCCAAAATTAATTACATAAATTACTGTCCAACTCTCTGCCAATATAACTTAGCGCTGGAATACGAAGGACATGACTGATTTTATTTTCTTAGTCTTACTAAAAGTTCTTCCAGTGTTAGAAACTACTCAACACAGGTTTTTCCATTGATTTCTATGCATAATTCCCAGAATCAAAAATATGTACCATATAAAAAGATGTGAATTCAGAATCAGGGAAGCATCATTGTTTTCGGATTTCCCAAACTAGTCATTTTTCCTGAATTCAAGTCCTTGCTGGTGAGAATCACAATTTATTTACATTCTGAATAAAAACCTCTTGCGTGAGTCTGTAAAATCTGAGGTCCCAGTCATTCAAGTCAAAATTCACTGCATCATGACCTGATCTGTTTTGGATGCGTTTAGTCATCTGCTGTTCCTCTGCAATTGATCATGGAGACTCATCGGAATCAGCAGCAATAGGCACCCAGCCCAAAAGGAATATTGTGACTTTCATGGGTATAAAGTTACCATATCAAACAATTGATTGTATGTGCTTCAGTCCGTCAAGCATCTGCTTGTATATTTACTGCCTCACGTTTCTTTTCCCCTCCATCAGCTTATTTTTATGGCAGAAAAATGCACAAAACTTTGAATAAATCAAAACTATTGAGTTGGGGGAGAGGGGACTCAAACTATTAAATATTTTACTTCCCCTTTAACATTCTCACTAACATGCTGCTCAAAAGAATTTCTCAAGAGTACCAATTTAACAAAAAGTGCTTTAGAATGTTATATGGTGCAAATAGCATCATGGTCCATTGAAATTCAGGTTAAAATATTTTTCCTTTATTAGGCTTCTGTTTATCAAAACCATCTGGTTTTAGCACCATTACCTGCAGCAAAATACATACCATTTCAAAATGATGCAACTCAGCAGGTTCTCAAACTTGATCTTAACATTTAAATGTTAAATTTTAGCTTAGTCCATATCCAGCTGTTAAGATGAGCTGGCACATGCGGTTTAAAACAGTATATTGACAAATGTTTTACATTCAAGGCAAAACTGGACACAAAGCTAAAATTTTGGGGAAAAAAGAGAAAAAAAATACTTCTACTTTAAAAGGTTTTAGCTGTTTCTCCAAGTAGCTACATTAGCATTTCTGCTTTACTCAAACTAAAGCAAGGTTAGTACAAGGTGTAGAGTTTATGGCACGTGGGGGCTTTACAGTGTGTACATCGATAATATTGCACAAGACAGTTTGGAAAGCAGCACTTGTTAATTTTGATTTTTAGCCATCTTGAACAGTTTTATGTCAAAAAGCTAAAGCTACCTGTTTGGAGTGTCAGTGCAACGGATGTCCAAAACTAGAAATAACTCAGTATCACAATTAAATGTTCTATAATCATGTATCCAAGCGCTTTTACTTGAGAGAAGATAAAGTCGTTCCCTTGTGAAGAACAGAACTGTTTTCAGAGATTATAGCTTGAATCAAAATTAGGATAAATATTTTTTGTAAGCGACTCAACAAAAACAGCAACGACATGATTTGTTTATAGATTAAACTTTAAATGTTAGGAAACCAAACAAACAAACAGGAAGCGAAATTGTAGCGGAGACTGCAGAACCGCGACAAAGCGTACTTGAATTATGCATAGAGCGGGTTCCAATTCTGAGCTGCATTTGAAAAAAATTAAATACAATTTTGAGTCTGGCGACTAAAAAACCGAGAGTGGCGGCGCCATGTTTAATTAAGGCGTTGCAGCTGTGGTACTGCGACTAAGCTAGTAGTTACCGTTAACTCGAAAAAGAGCCAATAACGCAAAGAGAAAAAAAACTTTTAGCATTCCATTTGTTTAAAAAACAAAAACAAAAAATCCTACTCAAAGCTCCAGGAGCGGATTATATTTAGAAGTGGCGTTATTACTAAAAGTATGGCGAGCATTAGCAGGACCGTTATCAAAAGCAACAACTACCATGTTTGCTGGTTTAAGTTCAAATTGGGTTCGTTTTGTCATATGCGAGTTTTAAGTTGGCCACCATATATATAAATATTTTTTTTTAGGATAAACTCGTTTTTCGAGTATAACAATAAGGCCAATGCAACACCTTATAATAGGCAGCCATAAACTGCTAGCTGCCCTGCTAGCTAGCAAAGCCCCTTCCATTTAAACAGCCTTAAGACGAACAGGCGCACCACCATAGTGACCATTTCAACTCCACCTTTGCTACGTGTCTTACCTCGAGGTGTTGAAGTGGCGCCGCGGGTATTTAATGAAGTCCCTGCAGACAAATGTTTGGTCGAAGTCTTCGTGAAGCATATGGGGGCGGTGGCGGGAACGCGCACGTCCTAAATAAACTGATCAGGTCGTTAGCCAATCAGCAGCCATGCAGAGGGTCCATCGCTAGTTTATTCATAACTAGATGATGAGCTACAGCTGCAGGCTCTGTAGAGAATGCGTCTCTTTTACAGAAGCCGCTTCGTTAGGCAAAGTAAAAAACGAACAAAAAATAAAAATAAAATTGACAACCTTGTCGGCTAACAATTCAACATAGCAAAAATTAAAAAAAGGAGGAAAAAAATACAACTGAATAAGTTTTCCATATTGTTTTCAGCTTGTGTAGAATATATACAGACATACCTAGAGATCAATCCGTGTAAGATATTTTTTAACACATTGAGTAAGAAAATGGAACTTCAACAATCACAGTTGCACAGATCGTTTAACTCTGATGGGCTCTATACTGCCCATCTGTGGACATCCGGTAAAAACGACCAACTAGGAGCAGAAATTGCACAGTGGTGCCATGGAAAATCTGTCAGAGGGTCTGTTAGATATTTGTTGTGCATTCAAACATCTGCATGTTGCAGATGTTTGAGTACACTATCATGGCACTTACGAATAACAAATAGGATCCTTCCAGCTACTTGTCTATGCTTGCTAGGCTTTTTATTTTACATGTCTGCACATTTTAAATCATGCTTTTATATATTTTTGGTGTCAGTTTACACATTATTGTATTAATGGTTTTGTTTTTGTAGTTTTAGAGCAAAGTCTGCTATTAAACCTTGACTAAAATGTAAAATTGAGTTTTAAAAATTAATACATCATTATAAATAAAACAGAGACTAATATGATCAAGTGTAAACATTTGACACATAAAAAAGAAGAAATTGGTTGGTTTGCAGTAGCACATCACTAGCGTTTGTTGGTATTTTGCTTTAAGTTTACTTCAAGTTTTATGACCAACAGCGGAACACCCACTAATAATAATTTAGTTGCTGAATGTGTATCACTAATTACCTTGATCCACTGGCCTACAATTGCACAACTACAAGCAATAACTCTAAGCAACGCACATATTCCTGATATATTACATTGGGAATACATTCTTGAAAGTAGCCTCTCTCCAGTGACTTTTTTTCCCCCCCTTCCACAAATAGACTTGACTTGTGCAGTCACACCTGCACGGAAATTCAGAAAGAGTATACACAATGTGCCTATGAAAGCAAGAACTTCATCCAGCAACTCCAAGTGGCACAACATGCAGGCTGCAGAGTGTAACCTACATAGCTTTGTTCATGTCAAGAGTTACACAGGATATATCTATTTTTAATAAGTTAGTGTTTGAAAATAGAGCATAAAAACAAGGAGTTTATTTTGAGAGGGTTGTTTTGCACCTAATAAAGGCCTCTAGAAGATAAACTATGTTTTAAATTAGCCTGTTGTAGAGACCGTTTTCCAAAATTAGTCTTCCCCATGTTTCAGCACTGCACACGATAGAAAAAAGCGTTACCATAAATCCCTCATTGATTACCCGAAAGCTCTCCAGTTCATAGTTGAAAATCAGCCGTCACATGAATGCACCACAGTGACTTTTCCTCCCTCCGCCTCCCATCCCCGTCACGTCTGCATGCAATAAGATGATCTGCTCTGCACACCAAAAAGGACCAACCGAAACAGACTATTCCAATGGGTTGATTTCAAAATGCTTGAAGCGAATGAGCAAATGTGCAGAAAAAGATCTTACCGTTTCTATAAACGAAAGTTAGGGGCGTCCTTGGGGCAAACAATCTCTGAATGAAACACCTGGTCAAATGATGTGGATTCCGCGCTCTCTTTTTCTCTCTCTTTTTTTAGTTCAAACTTGGAAACATAACAAAAAAGCCAACACAAACAAGATAAAATGAGAAAAATAAAATGTTTTATTAAATTAAAAAAAAAAAAACAGGAAAGATATCGTTTCAGCAAATGCACGAAACAAACAAAAAGGTAAAAGGGAGGAGGAGGAAGGGAGAGGGGGGAAGATAATAAAAAAAAAAACAAAGCCAACAGAAGAAAGAAAAAGGAATCAAATAATGAAACAAAAAAAGAGCCCGGCTTTCTGCCCCGTGTCTCGCTCTTTACAGGTGCGCCACACAAATACGCCACATCACTGGAGTGGAAAGCGACGCGGAAGAGGAGGCTGTCTTTAAAAGAAGCTAGTCCTGCCGGGGAATATATGCGGACCGCATCACAGCGCGCCTATATAACTCTCCGCACTCGCCGTTTCATCCCATTCAACCTACTCACGAGCATGCGTCGGACGCGGAGGTATACCCGGAGTGGCTCCCCGTCCGCTGCTCGTTGCGTGCGGCGGCTCTTAAACGCCATTGGCTCTTAGCGCCGCGCGTCTCAACTGGATCACAAACTGCAATTCGTCCCCGAGACAGTCACTCAAAGAGACAGCGCGTTTATTCCTCATCCTCTTTTCTTTCTTCTCCCTTTATATGGCATTTGAAGTCATACGCCGTTCCACTGAAGGACGGACAAGCGTCATTCGTTTCACTTTCAAACCACATTCTGCATTGAAATGACCCGATGGCCATTTAGGGTGCGCTACTTTCAACGTGTTGGCTTCTATTGTATCCTTAGATTAAACACTATTTAAAATAAAAACCTATCTCCATCGCCCTTTTCCCGCCTCTCTCTGTCCGTCGTTATCTGGTTCATTCACATAATGTATCATCAGAGTAAATAACAGCAGGTAAATAACAGCAGGCATCAGCGTGTAATTCTGCCGCAAACCAGTCTATACGAAAGCTGCTGATTTCAGCACCACAGACAGCGCCGCGCTCGGATATAGACCGCCTGCAGGGCTCTTCAGTCAGAACTGAGTACAGTACAGATCAGAAACAAAGATGGGCGTTTACGTTACGAACAGGCTGCTAAAATCTCCAGTTTCAATCACTTGTGAGGCCCATTGAACAGCCTGAGCGGAGCAACAGTTAGACTGCGAGAAAAAAAAAAAAAGTGTTTCCGGACAGTAACCCGCAAAACTCCTTACATAGAAAACAGCTTTGACAATTTATTCATTCCAAGGCATCCTAAAACTCAAACAAATGACAAAACAAATGCCATGCAAATCTGTTCATACAACTGACACGCCAATATAAAAACCTGTGCAATCCACACGCTTGCTAAGTTACTGAATGATGAGTCCACCTGTGTGAAATTTAGCCAAGCATAAAGTCAGATATTCTTTGATAACCCATTAGTTTTGTTTAGAGAATATTACTGACAAACAGCACAATTATGTCCAAGGAACACAGAAGAAAGGTAAGCAGAAAGGTGTTAAACGAAAATGATGACAAGTTGCATTAAAATTTGCCACAGATACAAACACAAGAAGATGCTATGATCAGGTGAGATCAAAGTTAAACTTTTTGGCCCACATGTAGATCGTTACTGGTGGGGGAAACTTAACACTAAACATCATCCTGAATACAGCATTGGCACAGTGAAATGAGCAGATAGCAGCATCATGCTGTGGGTATGCTTTTCTTAAGCTGGTAAGAGTCGATGGAAAGATGGACATGGTCGTAACAATCCAGATTTAAACCTCTTGCTCGTTGCTAAAATCTTGAGAAAAGGTGCTGGAGCTTTCACCTTCCAGCTGGGTGACTAAGCATGACCATCAGAACTGCAATGAAATGGTTTAGATCATACTTTGAAAAGGCCCCAGTCAAGTCCTGACGCAAGTAGGAGGACCCTGTAGTGTTCACAATAAATCTATGCATGTACATGGAGAATAGAATAAAAAGAATACATGGTTTTCAAATAATAAAAACAGAAACGTTTGCTATAGCTTCATATTTAACGTCATGAATCAATAGGGGGAGTCCTTTAGGGGCATATCTCAAATGGTGTGGCACATCTAGAAACTGAAACCTTCACCCATTCTTTTTTATCAAAACACCTCAAGTTGATTCAGATGGCTGAGAACCATCAGTCAACAGCCATTTTCAGTTCTTATCGTTCTTATCTAACATCGAAAACATTTCAGGCTGTGCTGGGAGTAAGGTTTTTTTTGTTGTTTTTTTTTTTTACCACTTTTGTAAAGGCCAGATTTTGTGGAGAACACAACTAACAGCTGTCCTATACAGATTCTCCCATCTCAGGTGTGGCTCTCTGCAGCTCCTCCAAACTTACCATATAGTTGTTGGCTGCTATAATTAATGCTATTCTTGCAAAAATTAACAGTGGAGACTTTCAAAGCTTGAAATGTTTACACACTCACTCTGTTTTAAACGTCTCAACTTCCTCTCGGCCTGTCTGCAGTGGCTTAATGATGTTGTTTTTCCACCAATGTTTTCTAACAAATCTGAGGCCTTCACAGAATATTAAATTCCAATAAATTACCTTGAAGACGGTGGCTGTGCAGTGACTAAATGGGAAAAAGTTCAAGGTGTATGAATACTTTTGCAAGGCATTATATTTGTTTCTTGACCTAATGCCAAAACTAACCAAAGGCAGCGAGCTCAAATCCAGACTGACCAAATCACAGCCAATTTAAAAACAGCAAGAAGCACAGCAACCATAAATCAATTCTCATTTAAAAGTAATTTTGTGCTCCTGATTCAGTGCTTTTTGCAAGACTGTATACTTGATTATACAAGTAATCAAAAAACACAAAAGACACAAGAACTTAAGCACGAAATTGTTTGTCTTGAGCCATTTTTAATTAAATTTGAAAAATGCAGCCATGCAAATTCCATTTTACCAAGAATTTTGTTGAAAACTATTCCAATTGCAGCTGCTAAAAAACAAAGAACTAAAATCTGTGCCATCTTTGAATGCTATGCTGTACATGCTAAACTTGAGGCCCACTCAAGGGAGGTAAATGGCAAATCATTTTATGGAAATCGACATGATACCACATAAGTGTTAGCGTGTTTTCTAGTATTCCATAAAGAAAGCAGAGAAGTTGTGATACAGTGTCTGAAAGTGTTGAAAGGAGAATTTGCCTGAAGATCTTCTCGCAGCTTGTGCTCGTCTTGGCAGCTTTGCTGACAGGTCTGAACTGAAAAAAGGGAAAAATAAAGATCTTTTAAAAATGCACATATTGCAAGGTGTTACCAGAAAACACAAATATCCAATCTATGCTACACCTCACATATGTCTAGCACAACCAAACAAAACTTCTGTTTGTTTTAAGCAAGGCTGCGTAAATAGTGCACCAGTTGTGTGTTTCAGAGCAATTTTGTTGCTCTGAGCATCACTCTTTGTAGTCTGATGTAGGTCCAGCTTTCTGGCTCACAGTAGTTGGTATTAGCATGTGATCATGATGTAAAACCTGGAAATCCTTTTCAGATGTCTGCTTTTAAAAAATCTTTTTTTTCTTACCGCCAACATTAAAGAAAGGTAAAGACAAAAGCAATCAGAATCAAGACGTTTACGTCCAGTCTAGTTCCTGAATCTCCTTGAAGTTATTGTCACTCACAAATATCAGATCATTAACATTTAGACCTTTTAAGATAAAAGAAGGACCTTAGCCTATTGTCTCATTTTATGGTAATTTGTGAATATACAGCACGGTGCAAAAGTCTTCTCTCATTTCTTCATGTTGTCACACTTGTTGATGCTGCTGTTACAAACAACCAGCTTATTTGAAACGTTGGACATTTTCCTACCTGCAGCTTGTCAATTTACTGAACTTAATCAATGGAAAACAACAAGAATAACCAAGTTTGAAGGACTTGGTTATATGCCAACAAGTAGATTGCTGGCATATAACCAACAATCTACTTGGTTATATGCCAACAAGTAGATTGTTGGCATATAACCAAGTAGATTCTCAAAACAGCTGTCAGTTGAAAACTTTGCAGACGCACTACATAAAGAACATATTTCTCTCATTATATGTGGCAGAACTTTGTTGGATGACTGCATATTTAAAAAAAAAAAAAAACATAAGGGAAGTTTGGATTAAAAAACAACATGAAAAGGCAGACCAAGTCAAAAGAGAAATTTAAAAAGTTTTTCTGGAAGCCCCCCAAAAAACTACTAATCAAGACACTTAAAAATGTCTTATTGAAAGCACAGATGTATTTCTGAGGTAGTAGTGTGATGGACCAACAAATAAAAACTGAAAAGCATGGGGTGCATTTGTATTTGGCGCCCTATGCTGTAATACCTCTGAAAAAATCTCAAGTAGCCTCTGAGGTCACTTAACTAGGGAGCAGAGACAACCTGTGTGTAATTTAACCTCAGAATCCAGCCGTTCTATAAACTTCCTCACTGATTTCTTAGGGATCATTATTTAACAAAGATTAGGTATACATAGATTAGATATAGCTCTATTGTGTAGATGCTTAAAGCGGGCCAGGCTATTCAACTGTAAACTATATACTAAGCTTTGAGCATTTCAATTGTTGAGCCAATCATCTGAACACAGAAAGCAAGGCAAACTCAAGGTCATCCACCTAAAGCCATCAAGGGGAGTTTTAATTACAGAAGCAACTATGGAGGTTGCTTCTGTAACTAAAACTGTAAACATAAAATAATTTGTCGAAAGGATAACTTTTATTGGACAGTCGATTTATCAGAACCGATTTACTTAATTTTGGGAGATCTGTAATAGGCACTAGGCTTGATGGAAAACGTCCACTGCATGTCACCCTGAAAAAATAGTAGTGGCAGGGTCATACTGCTGAAATGGTTTTCTTCAGCAGCAGCAGGGAAGCTGGTCAAAGTTGATGGGAAGGTGGATGGAATCAAATACAAGGCAATACTGGAAGAAAACCAGTTAAAGTCTGCAAACGGTTTGAGACTCTTAGGTTCACCTTCCATTAAGACAACCCTAAACATACAGCTAGAGCTAAAAGGTAATGGTTTATATTAAAGCTTATTCATATGGTAGAATGGCCCAGTCAAAGTACAAACCTCAAGTCAATTGAGGTACTCAATTGAGGAACTGTTGCAAGACTTGAAAATTCATGTTCGAAGATGGTCTCCATCCAAAAAAACATGGAACTGCGGCTGAAGATGGCTGTAGAACGTACTAGCTCAGGGAAGCCATACTTCTCAGGTTTTAATTTTCTGAAAACCGTGCATCATTTTCTTGCAACTGGTTTAGTTCATCACGTAAAGTCAACATAAAATACAGACATGGATCTCTATTCATACGTTCAGTTATGTGCCTTATCGTTTCTTGTTTAATTTTTAAAGTAAATCCTTTCGGTCCAAGTATTCCTGAGTTACCTCTTAAAGCCTACATTAAATACCCAGACACAGCATCACAGTGTCAGTGTCAGTCTCAGTCGTTCTGGCTTGGGACTGAACAAACAGCCGGCAAGTACTCCTCGAGCAATGGTGTATTAAATGCTATGCTGCTCAGGAGAATTCCCTGCGTGGCAGCCAAGGCAACAATCATTAGCAAATCTTACCAGCTTCCTGCAGCTTTGGTCCAGCACTGTCTTGCTGTCAGGGCCTCGCAGCACGCTCCTGGCCAACCACACCATACCCAGGGAGCTGTAGGAAATCAGCCGTCTCCGTTCCACCAAGGAGACCAGACATATTAGGCTGCGAGCTGCAGAGCACCCTCTGGGTGAAAGATTAATTAGAGCTGACAAATCGCATACTATTGGAAACAAGCCCAATACATCACACAAAGATGGCTCACATGAAGCAAATGAAAGTGATTCAGTGGCTCCAAGAGGCCTGAAGTATTCCTCCAAGTCCTGTTGAATTATAGTTAGCACACTACTGCTTCCCCTCTTGTGAAAAAAGTATTCAACCAGGAGTGTTTGGCTCAAGAGCATGCAAATGTAAGGCATTTGTTCACCTTTTTAAAAAAACAAAAAAAAAACATACATACAGGCAGCAGCTGTTATCAGTTTGACACCCACTTTTGCTGCTTGTATGAAATGTACCTACTCTTCTCAGAGGTTCTCAAAAAGTAAAATCATGCTGAGGTCCAGATACCTGAGAAGTTGGAACTCGGAGCTGGGTTTGACGTTAGACCCAAGGTAACAGCGTTCTAGTAAAAAAAAAAAACAACTCGTAATTTCAACATGGCGACGCCCATAAACATCGTTTACAACAGTTATGGCAAACCACATTTTTTTTTAACTTTACGTTTCATAAGCTAACACCACTTTCAATTTGTTTTTTCAGATTAGAGTTCCAGGTGCAACGTGTACCACTGATTTTGGACGCACTTTTGCATGTGTGTCTTGTAAAGTAAATATTTTTTCGCCACTTCTCGCTATTGTTAATGCGAGGAGCGGCCATTATGAAGCGCGAAGTCCGCCTTACAAGTCCAAAATGGGGGTCGTTGGAGTTGCTCCAGCGTCATAGGGCGTTGCAGTAAATTTTCCCAACTGGGAAGACGAGATTTCCCAGTTCCGTGTTCTTGTGTACAACTGGAACGCAACATTAGCTCGCCACTTCCTGGTAGCAGTGTGCTGTCCAAGAGGGTGTGGCCTTAAAGGGACATTAGTCGAATAAGCCTTCCAGATACTGAGTATATTAAGACCAGCAAAAGACAAAGTTTTGTTTTTTTTAAAGTGAATACATTGAGTCCAAGTAACCCATAAATAGGGTGATGGAGAAAACTATTTTCTAAAAACATAAAATAGTTAACACAGGAACAGTAATGGGTCATGATGGAAAAAATATGCAAAGGATGCATATTTTTGAAGCTATTTCCAAAATAGGGCCACCAAATATTTGAATGCACTCCTTGAAGAAAAATTATATTGAAATAAGCAATATATATATAAAAATACAATTAATTATTGTCTTAATTGAAAAGACAGATGAAAATGGTAGCTTCTGGAGTTTTTTCTATGTTTTTTGTGCTGTACGTGCATGTAACTTCTAAAACATAAAGAAACTAGTGATATTCATTATTTTGCTGGAAATAATAGGCTTTATCGTTTTTAATGAGTTACCATTTCCCCTTTGCATAGGTGTGCACAGTCACAGATGACAAAACACTGAGTTTAATCTACTTAAAGTTCAAACAATAAAAGCAGGCATTTGATCAGTGGGCTCCAGCCCAACTTTAAGCAAATAAATACATAAATAAATTTGAGCCCTTCACTTTCACAATGAAGCAGAATTTTACTCTATAAATAATTACAATTTTTGATATATATGTATATTTCCCTTCTGCCTACCCTTCCCCAACTCCTCCCAAATTGTCAAGCTTTAGGCCAACTGTATTTTCCAACCAGAAGAATGAAAACATCTCTTTGAATTGAAAAGATTGCTGACCTCTGATCTTCAATTAGGCTGTGATTACTGGAAGAAGAGAGCGCTCTTTTCTGCACAGGTTGTAACAAAATCAACCTTAGGCATGTATTGTAGGATTTTCAGCTAATCTGGTGGATTACTGGAAATATTTTCTAACAAGCTGATTTTTCTACAGCGTAGACATTTCCTTGAACTTTGTTTCTTTATCTTACCTACCTACCACCTCTCTTGAATATGTGGAGACATTATGTGATGCGGAAAGATTCTAAAACAATTATCTTCTAAACTAAAAATCCTCAAATTAAGACAGTTTTGTTACGTTTTTCTATTATATTGCGTCTGTCCCAGAAACCGTATATTTTGAATACCTGCATTGTATTCACTAAAATACAACGCATGTCAGAAGTTTGCGCATTTATCATTGGCATAAATCTCAAAACCACCAGAACCAATAGTAGTGAAATAGAGCTATAACACGATACTGCCACCGCCAAGCTTTAGACTGCTTAAAGTGTCCTTTGCTTTGTGAGCCTCACCTTTATGCCTCCAATCATACTTTTGTTTCATTGTAGCAAAATAACGTAAAATATTTCTCCTGTGAGCATACATAATGCAAAAGTCTCAATCGATCCCTCAATTCTTATCTTTTCTCTGCCCACTGATAATCAAAAGAGCTCCTTAGTCCCTTGCACTCCCTCTAAATGTCAAAGGCAGGTTCTCTCTTGACCTTGACTCCCTTTCTGTGAACCCGGTGGCATCCTGTGACGATGAGAGGCCGGACATTTCATCACACATGGGCATTCTTTTCCCACAGTGTCTGCAGAGGAGTGAGATGTCAATAGTACTTCCCTCGGGACATTATCGGACGCCGTGCTGGAGCCTTTTGTGCAACAATGGTCCCAGTGTGGCATGGAGGTGATTATTAAGACTCCCTGCTGTAGCCAGAATAAAAGCGTCCCGAGATGAGCTCAGGAAGATGCTGCAAAAAGAGGATAATAAGTAAAACTGCTCTAAAATATCCCTTAGAGTGAGTCATTTTTTGTCTTCGGTCTCAAAGATTGCAGTGATTAGAGAAACACAGGAAGAATCTTAGATAAGTGTGAGGCTGGTAAGAAGATCTTCCTCTTCTGACTTTAGTGCTGGTCATTTAACTCTGCAGGCAACGCAGGAAGTGCCTCTTTTGGTGTGTTAAATCATTCTAAAATGGAGAAACAAAATGGGATCACTCAGTTCTGCAGGAAATATTTGTTTATTTCTAGATTTGTCAGCAAATTATGTACATTTGGAAATCTGGAAAAGGGCTTTTCAAGTCTGCTTTTGGGGAAGTATATTTTGTAACATTAATGGCCAAAAAAATGACCTGTATATCACTTCACAAATCACAATGAAATATTGAGACAATTTTCAACAATTGAGATGTCACCTTGAGGTACCCGACCAATCAGCTGTGGACGACAGGACTCGAGACCTCACTGTTCAGTCAGTTTGCAAGCTGCAGTTTGTGGCCCACAAATTGTTGACACTAAAAGTGGGAAGACCCAGACTTTATAAAGCTGACTGAGGGAGATGGGTGTGTAGAAATCTGTGTGATGACAGACAGCTGGAAAGACGACAGACTTTTTGAGATACTACACAAAGAGGGTCAAATAACCATGATTGTACACTACTTTGTCTAGAATATATGTTGAAAATGTACTGCTCTGTTTTTGCACTAAATGTCTGAGACAAAAAAACAAAACAGACATCTCCTCCTGAAGAACATAATACTGAAAAGTAATGTGGTGATGTGACGTTAATGTGTCCAACTGTCATGCAAACTCCCACACACACAATGAGAGACAGAAAAAAAAAGGCTCACAGGGTCTGAGATCATGTTCACTTGTTTTATATTTCCCAGTCAATAGCAGAGGTAGATGATGGAGCATGACATCACAGAGTTAGGCCATCCAATGCTGGTCCTGCTGGGAAGTCGGTGGTCCCAGAGTGACTGTTAATGCTGGGTTATATCAGACTGGATGATGTCACTGTAGAAGTACTGGGACCACAGGGACACAGATGACATAGTGATGCATCGGCATACCACCAACATGACAGATTTGAGGTTAATCGAAAAATATTTTTCTTTTCTTCTTGGTATTTATTTTATTATGACTCTGTGTGGAGACAGAAGTTTGTGCAACCCACTAAAATGTGTTTTACAATGGCTTCCAAAAATACTGAAACCTCATAAATGTTTTCTCATATTGTAACCAAGAACTGTAATGTATTTTGTAGGGACATCATAAGGCAGACAAACACAAAGTAGTGCACAACCGTAAAGTGGATGATAAAACATACATGGTTAAAAGAAATCTTCACAGTATTAAAAATCTGAAAAGTGTGAAGGGAATTTGTGTTCAGTCCTCTTTCTCTGTAACACTCAAAGAAAATCAACTAACTTTGAGCTTTTCTCGTGCTGTGGGGTGTTTTCAGGGAAGTGGAATCTGGTTAAAGCTGATGGAAGATGCTGTAGATGATGGAAAGAGAAAACAAATGCAGGGTTGCTCCCTACTATTTGAGAAAGAGCAAAAAGGTTCTCCTTCCAGTTGAACCGGAAAAAGGCAGTAAACACCAGACTGGAGCTGGAATACAATGAAATGACTCTTTTTCTGTGGAAAAGTTTGAAAAAAACAGTGCATCCGCTAAAAACACTAATGAAATATAATAGTTGTAATGTGATAAAATGGGAAAAAGCTAAAGCAGCATGAACGCCTTTGCTAAGGCACTGTATGTTATTTATGAAGTATTTTGGTAGCAAGCCATCAGCAGCTGAAGGCGTTGTGGGATGCTTAAATGAGTCAAAAAGAATGACAGTGAGTTGTGATCTCTTTGTCAGGGACTTTAACAAGCTATGCATGTGCAGAATGAAGCTATTTTCATTCTTTATTTTTTTATCCAGACAAACCAAATCAGTTTTGCTTATTTTTTGTGTATTCAACACAAAAAAAGCACAGTTTCACTAATAAATCATCTTTGGTGTGTTTCATTAAATTGTATTTCATAAAAAAAAGCCCTGAAATAACCAAAAATAAATAAAACCTGAAAACAGTTTCTTTAATCTTGTTCCTCTGAGAAAAAAAACATCTTACTGTGAAGCGGAGGGAAATTCTGCATCTTGAAGAAAATGGGGCATAAAATTTCAATTACACATGTCGAGATCCTGAGTAATTTGTATGTTTTCTCCTTCTTCCTTCAAACCCCCTCCCCCATTTTTAACACTTGTTCATCTCTTGCGGACGAATGCTGAGGAATCCTTGACCATGAAGCGCCCCGTTCTGCCTCTGGAATAACCCGGTCTAAACAGCCTGATTGCAGAGCAGGAAAAACAGCCTGACTCTGAGCGTAGGACGAGCAGGTGCAGGTGAGGCAGCGATCGATTTGGTTGTCTGCAGATAAAATAAGAAATCAAGGGGGTTACGGGGATGTGGAGGGAGGGGGGAGAGTTGTGACAGCGCTTCCTGACAGGCCTTAGGAGGCTCCAACAGATCTGAGAAGGAATTTCCCAGAAAACAAACAAAAGGCATCATTAAAGCAGCGACGTGGAGCACTTTCTCTCCTAAGTGGAATTTGCTCTTTTGCCTCCCTTTTAAATCCAGAAGAGGTTGCCTGTAAGATCTCATTTGATGGAAAGCCAATTGTCCTTTCCTTCAGTCTCTGGCGTTACCTTTAACAAGAACTGCCCTAACTTTTCAGAGAAAATAGTCCAATTTAAGGTAGTTATTTCTTTGTATCGCCAGCCAAAGCTTTCTGGAGCATTCTCAACAAAGGCAGCATTTCATTGTGCTTTAAAAGGCGCTGGCTTTTTATTCCCTCACCAACAGATTTTTAGTGCAAAAGGGGTCAAACCAACCAGTGGAAAGTTAATCATGAGATAATTTACTACTGATTCATTGAAGTTCTTAAACGAGGTCTTCTCAGTAGCTCTAATGAATAGAACAATAACAAACCACAGGTCAAGTTGCACTCTTTGTTTTAAAACTGGCCCCAAGCTGCACAGCCTGCCCGCGTATCATTCTTGCCCTCCAATCAGGTCGGGAAATCGAGGGACATAAAGCAGCGCAGGGAGAGCGTTCCATTACCTTTAATAAGGCTTAAAAGCATGAAAAACTCCGCTCGCACCGAAGGCACACAGGCATGATTAACTGCGCCTGTCGTCAGGTGAAGTCTGTTTCAACCTTCAGCTCTCTTTGTTGTGATGTTTTGACGGTTTCCATGTGAGAAAGCAAAGAACTGCAGCTCCAAAATGTCAGCTTTTCACAAACTGAAAATGTCTTTCTGTTCTCTGGTTTAAACAACTGAATCCAAATATTTGGAGAGGAATGTGCTTTGAGAAGTTCCTCTTCTTTTTCCACATATCTTAATTTTTAAACGTGCTCAGATGGACACTGGAGCACGTTGCAAAAAAAAACAAAAAACAAACAAGTAGAGGGATCTGTGCTAACATGTATACACTGTAGTTATTAAGAGATTGAGGTGATCAGTGACAATACTGAAGCAGGGCTATTGAACAATGCTTAATAAGAAACTAGAAGTGCAGAATGTGTCGAGGAAAAATATCACAGAGACCACTTGCAAGTTTTAATACAGTTTTAATACATCTTACATTGATCAAAAGTTGGAATCCAAAAGAATGTATTTTCTTGTAAATTTCTCATTTCATAGCATCAAACAATATCTTACTTTGAATTTATCTGTATGCTTTCAGTCTTGAATTTCAGTTTTTTTTTGTCTTTTTACAAATTTCATGCTTATCTGTCTGTCCCGGAAAGCTAGTTAGCAAAAAAAAAATAAATTATTTGATTCCCCTCTCTCACTGCACATTTGGTTCATAAGTAATAAAGACCGCTACACACAAGTAGTGTACAGAATACAGACCCTGTGGCATATATAAACAACTGAAAAATGGTTTTTGTGCACACTGAAGTTGTGTTTGTCTGGCGTTAAGTTGAAATTGATAATCTGAGAAATTGTGCACCTGCAATATGTTGTTGCTTCATGCTTGTAAGGCCTTCCAAGGACACCTAATGCGATAACACATACAACTTTGTCAAGCCAGGCATTACAATTGGGGCTGTGGGGATAAAACATTTTTCAAAAGACAGCATATTTGTATTTGTGAGAGCATTTGCAAGCATAAATAATGCCTTTTTCTTTTGAAGACTGAAGGGCTTGACAGCTTTGCTGTGCACAAAAAAGCAAGGACTTCTCAGCACATACAAGGTGGAGCAATTTGGGCTAAACTGACCTGACAAAATTACAAAAATGTGCGATTCGATGGCATTTTGTCACGTGAAAAAGGACTGAAACCCACTGACATTTTACAATTTTATTTGCAGGTTTTTTCTGACATCTTTTTAAATCTCCCACTGAAAATGTTAGAAAGGCAGTTTTACCGCAAAACAATCTATAAAAGACATAACGACAAGACTGAAGGGTTTTATCCGTTGAAATGTAAATGTAAAAAAAAAAACAAAACGTAAAAATGTTGACACTGATTTTCACTCTAATTATTTTCTTTGTATATACCTTTTAAATTACGAAAGGCCACTTGCTGTAATTCAAGGTGTTCTTGAGCTTCGCCCTCAAAAGTGGCACATAATTGCAATTTATTATGCATTAGTCAAATCAAGAGTCAGCCAGGACATTGCAGCTCTCCACATGAGGAGCCAACATTTATTCTCAAATTAAAGGGATGATTTTATAAGGAGGCACAGAGTGAGGAATAATAATGTTATAAACGCAGGTCAAACAAACAGTTGATAGGATGTTTAATTATTCAGCCATGGCAGTTTGCTGAGATAATGGCTTCTCAGACCTAATGAATTTAACTAAAGAGAAACGTGATGGCTCCTGTTTTGATTCTTCAGCCGAGCTTTGATTTGGCTGGGAAGTGTTACCTCGGTGCATCTCGGCATTTAATTGCTTCCAGCCAAAGAAATATTTGTACAAATTGCACAGTGAGGCTTTACAAGATGAATTAATCACCTGCCTCATCTATTATTTATGTATTTTCATGAGTAAGAGGACAAAAAGGACCTGATCACTATTTATAACTTGTGTTAGCATGCTAGTTCAAGCACTTTTGTTGAAATGTAGGAAAATTGGGTTAAAATCAATAAATATAAGGAACTTTTGAAACTTTTTGAAGGTTTTAAAACTCTGCCTTTGGTGCGTCTAGCTGATTTTGTTGAATCAAGTTGAAATTGGACGTAAGTTTTGTTGAAAGACATGTTCCTAGTAGCTGATTGTTCCAGTAGTATAAATATGACTCTGAGGACCCACACACTGAGATATCTGTCATTAACCGGCACCTGAACCTGCTCAGATATTGAAAGAAACTAGGCTATAACACAAATTTTTTGCTTTTCATATAAGCCTTCACAGTATTTTATTAATCTAAGGCCTCCTTAAATTTTTCTGTCATTCAACCATCTGCTAAATGCTAAATTGTTAAATCAACAACAGAAAGAGACAAATCAACATACCCTGCTTTGAAGGCGCAAAAAGTTCTCATGAATTCATGATGAAGTACACAAATTGATGCTGCAGAAATATGTTTGGGTGACAATCAGAATGGAGAAGACGCAAACAAAAATCTATATCCATTACCGTCTCGGAATGGAACATCCAGTAGAAAAGGTAATCTCAGTCTTTTCAAGAGACACAGACACCAATCATATGTGCCTGTGTGTGATTACAGGGAGCTCAATTAATGTTGGCTCAGGGGACAGTTCAGTCACAGAGACAAACATTTCCCTGTCACTGCCTACGTGACCTGCAATCATTGGTCTATCTTAGCTCCACTGATGGAGTTCAACAGGTTTGGAACAGTGGACCTCAAACATACCTGCTTTAAATCACTTACAGCTGCAACAATGTAAAAAGTTTTACTTCCTAACGGATTTCTTGTTTCAGCTCTTTTATCACACCTATCTGTTTCATCAAGATCATTGAATGCATTCTAATTTCAGACGAAGGTATCCTGAGTATGTACAAAAGCATTCAGATGATGATGATTTTACTAATTAATGGGTTACTATCCAAACCAACCCAGTCCTAAGTGGAAAAGTATTTGTTTGACCACTGATTAAATTAAATGACCTAACTCTGACCTACCATATATCTTTGTTCAGGTTCACAAGCCACAGCCAGTCCTGATCTAGAAAAAAAAAATGTAACTCATTCAGTACCTATCTGACAATGCAAAGTAGGGTAAATTATCTCAAAAAGCAACAAATCTTACAAAATGAAAGAGCAGATGAGAGGTAAATCCATCATCTACCAGCATGAAGCTCAACAGCTCAAAGCCATTCCAAAGGGCTTTGAGCTGTTGGGAGAGTGGTGAACTGTGCAGCTATTTCTCTCCTCTCCGTTTTCTACATCTCCGGACAGCATGCCACATTGCCAGTGCCAGTTGACATGACAGAACAATCACAGCATTTCGGCAAAAGAACATCATAGCAGCAGGCATGAGAACAGGGGAGTCAGTGTGATGGTACGGGCCTGCTTTGTCAGGATCTGGTCGACTTAACACAACTGATAAGACCATGAGCTCTCTAGGTGAAAATCTAAAGACGACAGGACAATGTCCAGTTTGAGACCTTAAACTCAATGCACTTGGACTACATCACAAAGATTCAAAGCAAAAACTCAAATAAAAGTCTGACCGTATTGTGATGCTGACATTCATTAAACAAGGAATTTGTGCTTACACAAAACAAGGAAGGTTTTAACAGCTTTAGTCCCTTAAGTAATAAAATTATTGCAAAACAGAATTTTTGTATTTGTGTAATCATATTGCCTGATATAAAAGTCCAATTAATTGACCTGAATGTTATAAGTCTGACAAAAAGCAAAAAGTTATTAACCTTTAAGAGGTAAAATGCATTTTCATAGCACTTTAATTCAGAATTTTAATGGGTAAGATGCTGAGATTTTGTATATACATATATGCTAGCATGTGAGTGTGTAAAGATTCTACAGTTTCTCTGATTTGTACACCTCAAGCAGCTGTGTGTTGTCCTGTAACGCTCATCTATGCTCTCATATGTATCCTCCATTCTCATGCAATGTTAAACATACTTGTGTTTTCACAGTAAAAAAAACAAAAAAAAACAGGTCTTGTGAATTCAACCACACAAATTTTACTATCTGGAAATATCACATTAAAGACACCTCATTTAAAATGGAAGCATAATTGAATATGAGATTTTTAATGCAAGATCCCCCGGCATAGAGATATCAGAAGCATTCCACATTTCAAAGTGGCTCTAATATGATTTTCTGATAATACGGCTAATGCGGCGCGCTTAGGCTGATCAGAATGGGCCCAGTGCCGCCTTGGGAAGATTTACCTCCCAATGGAATGCTTACACTAAAGAGGCAGACAAAATGCTCCGGTTGCTTTGATCTGTTGGGACTGAAACTGAGAGTGAATAGTGAAACACTGTCACTGAAAAGGAGACAAAGCAATTGAAATGCTGTCTAGTTTTAATAAAAACAAATCCCACCTTGCCATACCACTTTTTGTCTTAAGTTAGTCAGCACCTTGATTTAAAAAGCAGAAAAGCAGCAAAAGGTTCTACTTAATTCTTCTTTGCTGAGCTAATTCCTGATTTGAATAAGAACCATTTCCCTGTAATACAGCAGCTGAGTCTTTGTTGCCATTGGTAACCTCTTTTAGCACAACCACTTGCAGCCCAATTAAGTAAATGTTAATTCCTAATGCTCATATTTTAAGCCGTGCCTGCTGAAATGTAATTTAGAGCACGTTGCCGGTGCTTGGTGCAGCCTTCTGCCCTCCCGGCAGGAGAAGGCAGGCGTTTTTCAGCAAATCAAAATCAATAGCTATCTAAAGGAGGCGAATCTCACAACATTAATCTCCTGGATCCACCGGTGACTCTCATTGTCATTAATCAATGCTTTAAAGCTTAGAAATTTGGCAATTAATCTTTAATTCTCTAATGGAGAACACACACACAATCGGGCAAACAGTGGGAGTGGGCTACGCCGGCTCTGAGCTTATTCAATACCGGTCTAATGAGGTCTATTATGAGTCAGATCTGGTCCTTTTTGAAGCAGCTGAGTGTGCAGGAAGAGGGCCTGTGAAGTGGAGGGTGCAAGTCATTATGCTCTGTATTTTGCAAAACGCACAATTGTAAGAGGGAATATGACTTCAATGAGAACTGAAACCGATGGAGATAATCTGTTCCTGCCAAAAAAAAGAAAGAAGAAGAAGAAGAAGTAGAAAAACAGGCACCCAAGCTTAAAGGCCATCACATGTCCAATGGCATTTCATGAACTCCAGATGAACTTCAGTACAGTCTTTTAAATATTCTCCCCTTTTTGTATGAATGCAAATGTAATTTAATGATTCTTTCGCCTGCTTAAGTTGATAAATAATCTATTGTGGCTCACTCTGCATCTGTGTGAGTTTTTATCAGATAGGTGGATCCAGAGTAGCACCTGCTGAGCAAGGGTCTGAACAGAAAAAAAAAACAGAGGAGAGGGGCGGAGAAATCAGTCAAGCCTGTCGCATTGACCTACTTGACAGTGCTGAGCTGAACAGTGAGAGCTTCAGCAGTCAAAGTCTTTCTCTTCTTGCCTCCCTTCGCTTCAATCCATTTAGTATTTTGAATATACCAATTGTTACTATGACATTTGGACAAAGATGGCGCTTAAGAATAAATGCTGTTATTTTGTTCATTAGGAAATGAAATTAGAAATATTAATTTTGTTAGATAAACTTCAGACAATATCAGCCAGGACAACAAAAATACTTTAGCGGACCATTAAAAGGTAGCAGTGTTGGACTTTCTCCAGGTCTCTGACCACTAAGAGTATTAAGCAGAGATGTGGTAAAGAAGAGCAGTGAAAAGTCACATCTCAGGTGTAGGAATTTCTATCAAATGGGCTAAACTAATTCAGCACTTGACCACTTAATGCACTTCACACAGATTATTCTCCTATTTGTACTCACAAACACAAACATATTAATATATTAGTATTAAGACAAGTAGACAACTTGGGTTAAGCGCCCATCGAGCCCATAAGCTGCCACTGCTTCTGCTAATTGTTCTCACTTGTTCTCCATATCACACATTAAGCTCTGGTTTCTTTATTTAATTGCTGGATTCATTGGAGAGGAATAATTTTGCAATTGATCAAACCAAAACCATTTAATTTATATTTTTCAAAAATCTTGATGTAATGGTTGACTACAAGAACAACAAAATAGCTTATACAGACTGAAATTAAATGCTATGGTACATTCCACCTTCAGTTTTGTGGTTAAAAAACGGCAGAGTCAATAGTGGTAAATTTTCATTGTTGCTTATTAGGAGCTTTGCTTTGAATTTCCCCTGAGTATGACTGCTTAATAAACCTACGAAGCAATATTTGTCTCAAGCCTTGAATGTTTATTTATATACTGACAGTAAACTTCGGAGGTGTTTGTATATGTGATTGAAGTTCCCCAGCAAAATTAAGTTTCTAGAGTTATTTCCTTCCCAGATATCAGACGAATATACAAAAATAAAAAAAATATAGACGACTCCACTTTTCCACACGCCATGTAAAGCAGGAAGCCAGTCCTCACATTGTTCGCTTAAAACTTTACATTTCACTCGTTTTATTCTCTGTCATGGCAGCTACTGCCGACATGGGGGAACAGTTTAAAATCAAACTGGCAGGAGTCGACAGCTCCGGCGTTTAGGGAGAGGAAGAGAGACAGAAAGAGGGTGAGAGGAGGAGAGCGTGGAGGAAGAAATGTGGAGGCACAACAGGTATTTCTGTCAAACTCCAGGGGTCTACCTCGCTGATCCCTGCCTCTCATTAGAAAAGAAGGATGACACACAAGCATTTTGGGTAGAAGAGGGAGGATTCTGGGAATGGGAAAGAGAGGGAGGAAAGTTATAAGAGAGGAGGAAGGAGGAGAAGAAGAAGAAGAGCAAAGTGGGTTCCAAAAAGCCTTTTCTTTGATAGCGTTTGATATAGTTCAGATATGTATCTGGGGCTGCTAAAACAAAGCCTCAGAGCGGGGTTGTAAATGGAAGCTGCGGCATGACAGGCTGCAGGGTGAATTCCCCTGACCCGCTGATTTACCACAGCAGGACCGCTTCTGGAAAAAATATTAAGTGAAGTGCAAGCTTGGGGAAGCATCGCCCCCACAACCAAAAGAAGAAAAAAAAAAGGAAATGCATGAACAGAAGGAGTAAAAAGAAATCCACCACCTCCACTAATACCACGGAATTATAGCGAAAGTGGGAGTTTGCAAGTCTCACCTCACAGAACTCACTTTTCTGCAGGGTTAGGGGCGTGGGGGTGTCCCGCCAAGAGGAACACAGTCACAGACTGTGTGCTGAAGGACCAAAAGCCCACCAACTGTCATGAAAGCGCTATCATCAGGAGCAGAGACGGGCCGAGAAGCTGTCAAACACCAGGTAATGTACCAAAGACCCTGCTGTCTCGAACAACACAGTGTTATGCTCCAGCGAGCATTCAAGGACCACAATGTCACAGTGTGCACACAGAGGAGCTCCGTGAAGTGCAAAAATAGAAAAACTTGACACACACCCAGAAAAACAAAATGGTCTCCTGTCAAGGTGGGGTCAGCAGGAAGTGACTGCAGCCTTTTTGTTGCATCACAAAAAATCAAGCAGAAAGCTCTGTGGTGTGACATTCCATTTGACGATGTAGGAGAAGGTGCTGGGTTCACGTCCCACTCAGGATCTTGCAGTTTTGACAAAGAAACAGCCTATTCATAGTCAGATTACAGCAGAGTGGACATCAAGGGAGTCAGTGAGTGAGCTGTAGCAATTTGTGATTGAACAGCAAGGTGTTTTCACACCAGAGGTTGGGCTAGACTTTTTCATTCTGTCTCATTTTAGACTGACGGGGTAGGAAAATTCCCATCAATCTATTTTTACCCATCAATTTTTAAAATAATAGTAGTGGCACATTTAACAATATTTCATTGAATATTCAGTCCAAAAAAGCTGAAGAGCCATACTGTCCCATCACACGTCAAGCAGTTGAATACGTGAAGCTGTTCTGCCTGAAAGCACGCAGTCTCAGAGCTTCCTATTTTATAGCACAATCAAGTAAATGTTGTTTTGAGTAGATGCTGAATATATCAAAACTAACTTAAGAAATTTGATGCCTTAAAATTGGGCTTTTATCTCTTTGAGAAGCTCCTGCTCCCTCTGACATGCCGCCTACAGTCCACCATCACAACAGTGTTTCTCCGTTAAGCTGTTTGCAACCATTCTTAAAAGCATTGCACTGAGATGTAGTTTGCATGTTTAACATCAGCCGATGTGCAGTTTCAACAGGTGTTTGCTAACTCCTGCTGCCACTAGTCTGAAGGAGCAGAATGGGAAAGGCACAGGGCAGGGACCCTCTGTGAGGCCGAAGCTCAGCTGGAGACTGAATCTCCAAGGAGAAGCTATGTGGAAATAGGTGGCGCTTTGTCAGAGAAAGTATTTAGCTACCACACGAGATTCAAGGATTTTTCAAATACACATGAAAGAGTGAAAACCACATTCCAGGAATGTTTTTAATGAGGGAACACCATTGTAACATTATATAAACAGCAAAAAAGTTAATTTTGCATAACATTTCTTCCCCTTTAAGCAAGAGGCAATGGGATGCACTCAACTCCAAAAAGTAAAATTTTTTTTTTCTCCAGCACACAGAATTTTTTTTCTTCTCCAAAACCTCCTGGGGACTGTATGGATGTTTTTCACAAAATGTGAGACAGAACTATGTGTTCTTTTTAGTCAGCAGTGATTTTCTACTTGAAACTCTCTCGGTGCCATTTTTGCCAAGTCTCTTACTTATTGTCAAACCATGAACACTGACCTTAGCTGATGCAAGTGAGGCCTCTATTAAGCTTGATGTTGTGCCAGGTCTTTTTGTCAATGCTTGGAGTAATTTTGGTAGGTTGGCCACGCCTGGGATGGTTAACCTCTGTTCCATGTTTTCTTCATTTTTGAATAAAGGTTCTTAATGTCCTTTGGAGTCCAAAATCCAAGAAATGGCTTCTGAATTACTATTATTATTATTTTTAGATCACTCCATGCTCTATTGCTTTTTAAACTCTGCAACAGCATCTCATTTTCTTAAATTAGTTCTGTCTGTCCTTGATTCAAGCACTAATCAGATGAATGAAACGGAACTAAAAATCAAAGGTAATCACAGTTAGCTAA
The DNA here is from genome assembly GCA_903066815.1 of Brachyrhaphis roseni. Taxonomy (NCBI): domain Eukaryota; kingdom Metazoa; phylum Chordata; class Actinopteri; order Cyprinodontiformes; family Poeciliidae; genus Brachyrhaphis; species Brachyrhaphis roseni. The sequence continues at coordinate 87,375 of CAEFZY010052709.1, forward strand.
TAATTTAAGAGGGGGATTACTTTTCTACATACTTCAAACTGGAGCTTATTTTCTCTTACTTCTTCCAGAAATATTTGTGTGAAGTTAAAATAACTACGACCTGTTAGATTTAGGTATGACAAAAAAATAAAAACAAGAAGAAATCTGTGAAGGGAATAAAAACATTGTCCTACTCTGACCGCTATAGACCAAAGTTCTGGAAGTGCTCTACTCTGGTAGTGTGGTCCCTGTCAAACTCACTCTAATTTTCACATTTCTCTATTTTTCCTGGTTGTATTAAATCATCCTACAGAAGATTCATGCAAATGCATGGTGCAAAAGAACTTTTTACCCCCCCAACTACTTTTACTAAAATCTGACCTGCAAAATACTTTCAGTGCCGATCATTGGAGTTCAGCTACGTGAGATGTATGGAAAGCTCATATGATGCTGATGGCATAAGCCGAGGAATAGCAGGAGTGTGCCCACCATGTGCGATGTCTCCATTTCACTGTACGTGCTGCTAGAGCAGGAGACACACTGCCTAGGGGAAATAAAGGCAAAAGTGGTGGTGATGGTGGTGTTCAAGAGGAGGGGGTGGGGGTTCTTGACAACCCATGAAATTTTTAATCCTTCCACACCCCACTTTTTTAGTGCCAAACTCAATTATTGATGCATGTATGATCTGTCCACAAAGCTGCAAGCCTGTAAGAGGCATATTTTCCTTCACGACTGTTTATCACACTGCGTCTTCTTAAATATCTAAATGAACAAGAGAGTAGCAACACCCACGTACTATTGGAAGCAATAACATTTGAATGTCAGAAAATAATTCTTGCAGTAATATTTTCTAATATTAGAGGCATTGCAAAGGCCAAGCATGGCCATGGGGAAAAAGGGAAATGACTTTGCCCATGACAGTTCATAATTCCATTTCCAATATCTTTTCCTTTAAAAGTTTAAGGTCGCTCTTGATGTACTTGGCATATCTCATATATGTCTTTTGAAATGAAGTCCTCCTTCTCTACATTTTCCTTTGTCATTCAGCATTATGGCAGCTGACAGCTGAAGTGAAGTCTCCTTTATTATTTGCCAGCCGCTCTTACACCCCTGCATAATCACTCTGAATGCACCATAATTACAGCTCCCCCTGAAAAGGGTATCGGACTTGCAGCTTTATTGAGAATGATGAACCGATGAGCGTTGACTTAAACAGCGGGGCCTCGGCTCCTGGCTCGACCTGCTTTGGGGGAAAAATGGATTTTGAATTATCTATGGATGGTATCCCTACTCTCAGGCTGCAGGTCTCAGTGGAAGTCAATACCAGTCCTTGTCACACCAAGTAAAACAACTTAAATTCAAACCCGAGCAAACAAAGAAACTCCCAAAGGTGCTGCACCGGTAAAATACAAAGCCGAAAACTCCAGCTTCACCTTAAACACCGTCTCCTTACTCTGCAACAATAGAAACATCCATCCTTAGTCTTCCTTTTATCCGAGATCAAGTCTCAGGGGAAATGGATCCAGGAGCAAAACCAAGATATCCCACTCCCCAGTGACACTCTCCAGAACATTCTGGGTGATCCTAAGTTTTTTTTTTTTCAGGTGTGAAGAAATATATGATCATAGGAAATATTATTTGAGGTTTGTATTACGTCTTTCCTTAGTTACTAGAACTGCCTGAGTCTTATTCCTCTGGGATATTCCAAGAAAACCTCCTACGAGGCATCTTGACCAGATACCTGAACAACCTCAGCTGACTCAATGGTTGATGGTATGTCTCTATGGATGAGCCTAGTTATCCTTTGGAGGTATCCAGAATCTTGTTGTTCTTGTCATGATCCATATCTCATGATGACCCTTATAGGCCAGAACCTAAAAGGGTAGAAAAACTCACAATCAACAAGACCACATGATACTTGAACTGCTTCTCTTGAGACTGACTTCCAACACAGAAGGATCAATCGGCCTTTTTCAATTGAGAATGGTGGTTTTAGGCTTAGAAGAGTTGGAGAAAAACATATGAAGTTTTTATTTTTGTTTTACATTACATAATTCTTTACAGTAATCACCAAAAATATGGCAGTTGTTGCTGCGACTCAGACTGCAAACAGAGAGGCTTTGTTCTTGCTGGCCTCCTGTCAGTGGGTATGCCACTGTAATCTATGGCATCCCACCCACGCATAGCAAGCTCATGTTGGAGCTCGACGTTTTCCACATTTTTCTGACTACTTTGACTGGCCATTTTGAAGCCATTAGTTAAGAAACGTACCCGTGAATTTCCTTTGTCTCTGCAGTATTTATGACCTTGTTTTTATGTTCTCATCAAGCCATTCTCCTCTGGATTTACACTCTGAATCATATGATAAATGATTGACCCATTCCGAGACAAAATGTGTGTATTCATAAAAAACAGTGGGGAACAGTAACAGAAATCACCCGGCTGAGGAGAGACAACTAAAAAAGGAAGGCTCAGACACAAATGCCCTTAGGATGAGTGATCTTTCACTGAATGCTGACTCTTGCCAATTACAAACCGCCCACATCCCACTTGTTGTTAAGAGTAATTAGTCAGGGCCTGCCCGTTTTCCGGGAAGGTCTTGGGAGATGAGAGAAATGTGCTATAGGTCAGTCAGCTCAGTAGAGGGTTCAGTGCTTTGAGAGCCCCACTCCATTCAGCTCCTCTCTTGGAAATGTGTGGGCTGCACTGGAGTGGAGTAATAGAGTGAAGGTGCAGCACGCTCAACGCCCTCGAGGTCAGCCATGATCATCATCAGACAAGAACCATAAAGGATAAAAACAAACACGCCCGATCACCATGAGGGCTTTTATTCCGTTTATTTGCTGCAGTCTACATAAAAGAGATGACGAGTTTGATATGTCATAGGGTTAGTAGAAAATGATCTACCTTGACATGTAAAATACGTTTCGCTCTCCTGATATCTGCTGTTGCTGTAAATATGATAACTGTGGAACAATGACCTGATGTTTAATATATATATATATTTTGGAGATCATTTTTATTTAAGTAATTTATAAGACCAGTGGGCATGGAGGTAAGGGGTTGGTGGAGTGGTTAACAATGTAGAATACAGAATTTGGGGATTGAACACCTGCCTTTTCAAAACACAATCCCACCCACAGCGCAAAAACAAATAAAATAAAAAAAGCAAAAGATCCCTATCATAGCAAACAGGGAAAGGAGAACACCATTCAGAGCAAAAGTTTGTAAACTCTTTATTCAGATTTTGTGTTTTTGGAGAGTTCTTGTGAGTCATTATAATGAGTCGTTATGTGTTCATTATCTTGATTAGATTTTCAAACAACCTTTCTAGATCTTTTGGTCAAGGGCTTGTAAAGCTCACAGAAAAAGTTGAAATGTGTTTCTTCACAGTAAATAAAATCTGAATTTTTAAACAATATTCAGAGCTTTCATTGTGGTGTTGAATTCTTTCCATATCTAAACAAAGTAGAAGAGACGAGTGTAATGACAATAAAACTGGAAACAAAAAAGAAACCTTTTCTTGTTCAGATGCAAAGCATTAGCTAGATGACCTGAATTCTATCCAAGTTTAATCAGATTAAACTTAAGTTGAACTATTTCAACTTAATAGTTCAGAACTTGCCAGAAGTCATAGTTTAAGGAATCCAATAAAACAATATAATCTGCTGAAAAACCCACACTTTAAAAAACAGACAATGCATTAATACCATGAATGTCCTACAATCCTGTCAATGGTCACTACAAACAGGACTGGTCACTGTAGTGGGAACACAAGTCTATGTTATTCCCAGAGCTGAGCAGTATAGACAGAACTGTTCAGTAAGATGACTGTTACTTAGCTGTAACAGTTACAGTTACAACCTAATCCTTTGGAGTTAGCTCAACATCCCTCACACATACACATACAAAACAACACTCAAACTCTGAACTTATCAAGGTGAGTCTCTTATGATAGACCTCATCATTGCTTGGATGAGCATCATAGTCCCCATAAGCAATAAGGGAATCGCCAGATGAAAGAAGGCCAAATAATCTGAGCTGCTGTTCAGTACATAAGCAAACTCAGAACACATAAACCCTGCCGGAGTATTGCCAGGCTCCCATATCAACCTGGAACTTTCTCCCTGAACAATGTCACAAAAGGACAGCGGTATACCCTGAAGTAGGATAAGGTTCTGTCTTTTTCCAGGAGTGCCAAAGCTGAGTGTGAACTAACAATTTCTGGTTGATATCCCTTGACATCAGACACTAGCTTTAGCTCATGTGCCATGGGTGAGGTGAAACTGTCCCTAGAACCAGATTTTGCCACAAGAAATGGGCACAGTTAGTCCCCCTTACCTGGAACACCACAATAGGTCTGCTTCCAGGAGTGTGTCCCAGTTTTTTTTCCCCTCAATTTTGCTTCTAGTTTGACCCGTCTCCAAAGGTTAATTTGTCATTGGAGACACCATATTTGACCCAATTGAAATCCAAGACCACACAGACACTAGGATCATGAGGTATTCATACCCCTGAATCATGTAAAGACGGGAATTCCACAAATTCTACAGATTAGTACTGAAGCAATCAAAATACAGCAAAAATGTATAAAGATAATGAGATATTTCTGGAATATTTGGATATACTGACAAAGAAACAAATTTTACTCACATTTACGTTCTAGGTACAACCAAGAAAACCAAAAAATAAAAATAAGATATATAAATATTATTCCAAAATAGAGAGTGTGTTACATCAACATTCATTTCAGAGGAAGCAGCTGTAACAAAAGTAGTGTCACTTGGCTGTGACCTGCTGTCATCACATGATAAATACCTGCCGGTGGTTGTGGTCGGCCCAAACATAACAAGTACTTTGGGACACTGTTGAGAGCTTTGCTTCGGCCTGCTGCGAGGCGCTGACTTCCACTGTTTGTCCCTGTTGACCTGTCTATTCAACATACTTACTCCATTTAAACACGGCAGATGGTGCAGGTCACCCATGTGCAAAGCAGGTCATTAAAACCAAATCTCAAGGAGCCACAAGAACCATCTCAAATCCTTAGGGTGTTATTGGGGAGGCGAGATAAATGCCCAGTCTTCAAATGTTTCTTTTCAGTGCTTTTTGTGATGTTCGAGCTTCTGCTGTACTCGCTTGTGGCCTGCGTGTGGAAGAGGAATGCATTAGCAACATTGTGAGCAATTTCTAGTCACCCATCAAAATGCGGCTGTCTGGTAATTGTTGCTTAATTGGCGCTGAAATGTTGTTTTCTGGCTTGACAAGTTATAAAGAACAACCAGGGGAGCTGCTATTTGTTTTTTAAGAAACCACATTTGATTGCTTTTATAACTTAATAAGTTTATCTGTTTTATGGAAATGTTTCACAAACTATGGTTGGGGATTTATTTTACAAATGACCACATATTTTGGTTTTTCATGTTTGCTTTCAGGAACAACTAGATCCAAGGGTATAGACAAGGATACCATTTGCTTTGAACACTTTGGTTCCACAGGGACCAGATGTATCTGTAACTGACAGCAATTCCTTAAAGAGTACCAAGTATGCTTTCTTCTTCATTATTATTTTGACAAAACAAAATGCTTCTGCTTCTTCAGTGCCTATTAATGGCTGTGGACAATCCCTTCTCACCCACCCACCCCTCTTGACACAAGATAGCATAATGTTGTGTCAAAATCAAAACTCAGACTCCCAGTCGTCCCGTCTCTCTCATCTCAGCTGGTGGACTTTTTATCTCTTCCTGCATCCCAATATCTCTCTATCCTCCTCTCTCTGTCACCCCTTTACTTTATCAAGGCAGTGAGACCCCCTGGGAGGCTCTGATCTCCAGTGCACATCCTGAAGAATTAATGACTTCTAATGTACCAGTTAATGCAGAGAAGGCGGAACATCCATCATAACTGACAATTTAATGGTGCTTTCATAGATGGGCCACTCACATCTCTCCCATTTTCCTTCAACATTTTCCCCCCTCTTCCTCTTACTTGCTAACACATGCTTTTAGGTATATAGCGAATGCACAAGGCAGACTCTTGCTGACTTTATGCTAAACGGTTCTAAAATGCCCACTCTAAAAGAGAGCATGCTTTGAACGCAAACAATAGACCTTTCTGTGGTAAGTTCGAACGGAGACAAAGCAGGAACAAGGTAAAGAGTTTTGGGCACGCGTGTTCCCTTTTTTATTTAGAGTTTTTCACATGTTACAACCACAAACTTCAATCTTGTTTGGGGGAGAGGGATGGAGGTTATTTGTAGCTGTAGACACTCAAGGCTTATGTGAGAGAATTTGTTGACAGAACAGCTGTTAGTCGTGCACTCCACAAAAAGAACCTATAGGAGACCGGCAAAAAGGTAATAACGAATCCCCTTAACTGTTTCCTATATAGGCAACCCCAGCAAACGTGGAAGAAAGAATCTCTGGTTAAATAAGACCAAAATAAAACTTTTTGACATCAATAGAGATACTTTCTTTGGAGGAAAACAACTTGAATAAACCACCCACAGGATGAAAAGTTGTGCTGACATCATCATGCTAACCCTAAACATTCAACTAGAGATGCTTTGAAGTAGTCAAGGTCAAAACCAACAGATGTGTGATAATGGTCCAGTGAAAGTCCAGATCTAAATCCAATTGATAATCTGAGACAAGACATGAACACTGCCATACACCAATACTCTTCATCCAATCTGATTGAGCTATAGAAGTTTTGCAAAAAAGAATGTGCAAAAACTTCAACCTAAGTTACGTGCGCAAAGATGGCAGAAAAACCAAAAGATCCGCATCTTCAATTGCAGCAACTGCTCACAAGCATTTTGTAAAAAAATTGAAAGAGCTTCCATGTGTTATGAAACAATAAAAAAAAAAAACTCCCAGAGAAACTAATTAGTGAGGAAGAACTGGCTTTTAAAGTTTGATTTCTAACTGAAAACTAGGTTAAATATAGTCTGGGTACTCGACACCTTTTTCAGAGCTCCTTTCAATAAGCTTATATTCTACTGAGAACAAAAAATGTCAAAAAGAATTTCCTCCATTTGCAATTTGCACAACATCATAAAAGAGACTCTGAAATGTCATTTTGGACTAGAAGCCCAAAATTTGACCCATAGTACTTCAACATTTGGCTATATTTAAGATTTTATAGGATCATATAAAAACGTAAACATGCTGAGTACACCAAGCTTATTGAGGAGAGGAAATATTCACCAAGATGCTCTATAAAATGATCAAAAGTCAATAAAACGATTGGTTGTTTATTAAAAGTTATACATGGAGTGTCATCAGAGTGCACACACACACATCAGTCTGGATGTGAAACTCAAAGCACTTCCTCTTGCCTGAAGCGTCAGAAGGCAAAAAACATTACCACGCAAAACCGGAATCATCATATTTCACTGAAACTGGTGCTTACAACCAAGTTTAGACCTTAAATCTAACAACTTCAGAGAAACCTCCATATGTTGTCACAGGCTCAACTGGTTGATGCAATGATTAACAAAGTCATGAATTTAGATAACTGATTAAATTCTCACTTCCCTTTCAATTCAGAGTTTACTTTATTATTTTTTATCAATAGCAATAACGTGGCTCTGAACCAAGAATCTTTTATTTGCTTTTTTAATACTTTTCCTATTCCCTCACCAGGTATCTTGCTTTTTTTAGACTTGGAAGTTTGCTAAATATAAATGCTACTTTGCATTCTTACGTCTTATCAGCCTGTAACATTTCTCACCATTCAGTAAAAATCTGACTTACAAAGTACAGCCTACTCTAATAATATGTTTTTTTTCCTTTATGTTTTTTATGCTCTATAAAGATAATCCTCAATAGATATGCAAGGTTAAATCAATGTCTAAGGTTTTAAAGAGCACCTAATTTCTTGCTGCCTTAGCTCTACAGTCTTGTAGCTAATTCTTGGACATACAAAAAGAAATACGATTCATATGTAGTGCAGACTAATTTGGTACTATTGGTATTATTTGCTTTGTAAATGCAGCAATCTCATCTTTCAGCGTCCTCATTAAACAGGTAAGGCACCTTACCATCAAGCTGCTCTAATTCAGATAATTGTCAGTGAACAGAGAAAAGCTTGGCTGCAAAGCCTCTTTGACTTGATATAGAAGCCCAGTATTTCTGGGAACAGATTGCACAGGCAGCTAATGTCCCTTTCAACATGTCTAAAATTATGTTCAGTGAACTGTCCAATCAATGGGATTGTCCAGTGATGGGAGACCGGGCCACCTTCCAGACAAGTGGCTTTGTGGTTCATAATGGCGAGCTAAATTCATTGCAGCTGGACCGAGTCTACAGGAGGATGACAAAAACAGATAGCTTTCACTTTGCTATTTTCTGACGGAACAAACAGAGTGTAAGTGTTGGAGAAAAGGAAAAGAGCATTACACAGAGGTAGTGTACTCAACCTGCTGCATTGAAAAAGTTAGAAGACATCAAGAAAATGGCAAAAGTGAAAAAGATACAGATCTAAAAAAAAAAAAATAGCAATACCTCTTTTTTGGCTTCATGAAAAAATAAATGAGGACTATTCACATGACAAATGACAAATATATATATATATATATATA
>CAEFZY010052717.1:0-13161 GCA_903066815.1 Brachyrhaphis roseni
ATATATATACTTGCACTGAGTAAAATGCTATTTATTATCCTTTTCTTAAAGGTCTAATTCAAGATTACATTGACATAGTCCAGGAATAGCAGGTTACAAAGGCAGTACAGGACATACAACAAAAATAATACAGCAACATCCAGAGAGAGAACGTAAAATATGACGGGTATTATTATTCAGCATAATCAAATCAACAGCGAGTCCCTGTGCAAAACGCCATCCAACATCATCAATGTCAAAACCAATAACATTGACTGGGTCAACTCTTTTTTTTCTCTCTCTCTCTCTTTCTTTTTCCTTATTCCATTAAATAGTCTTACTCTTCCCCAATGTAACCAGTTCTGGCTAATTCAGCTCCTGTTGTGCATCTTTCCAGGAAACAGGAAATACTCTGACCTTAGTAACAGACGTCTATTATCCAGAATGCAAAATGTTTTTGCAACAGAATATATATACTTGTATGAGATGTGCATTTAATTGAAAAGTACCTAACGTGAAGTAAATGTGTTATAAAATACTCGTTTACTGTTTTGTTAAATGTATAATATAAATATAAAAGTATTCTTTGGCAATGCTCTTACTCTCATGTGCAACATTGCACACATTATGAGCTGCTTGAATGCAGTGTTTGGTAGATTATTATACTTTTAAATGCCATGCATCCATGTTTTGAAAAGAACATTGAGTTCGTCATAACTTGTGTCATCATCACAATATTTAGCCGCATCACTAATAATGCAGCCCTACTGTCTAGTCCTGTAATCTCCATAAAGGCTGCTTTACAAATATCATTTTGTTCTCATCAGAGTTAGTGGGAAGCCACTATTTAAAGGGATCAGAGCAATAATGAAGTTCCCACTGAATCTTCTCAGTCCATTCATTACGTCCTGTCGGTTCTGGGCGTTTTTGGGATGGGAGAGCAAATGACATTGTAAAACCAAAATTACTTCTTAACCTGCGACGTCTCCCACCGTCATGTGAAAATGCGAATTTATTTTCCGCTCGCTGGCACCTATCTGCAATCTGCCGCAGATGGGCCCCTGGAATTAGCTTGCAAAAACCCTCTCTTATTCCTATCTTCAAAAACCCATTTATCTCGAGCGGAAAGCCGATAAGAGACAGGCCTGCTTGGCAAATGTGATAAGAGGGTGAAAAATCCTCCAGCTATTTGTAATGTAAGAGTTCAGGCAGATCACAGCTGGGGAAGACATGACAAACCCCGCATCATGAGACTAATGCCTTGTGCCCCCCGAAGCCTGGATAGAAGAAAAAGAAGAAATGGAGATTTATTCCGGATGCGTGCATGAGCTCAGAGGTGAAAAATGAACGAGAGCAACGTTCGAGAAAATAGTCCCAGCATTCGGATGCGACACCGTATTCTCAGTCGTGACGACGGCGCCCAGGAAATACAGAATGCCGGCAGAAAGTCTGTCTGCCGGCTGCTGTGTGTCTGATTTCTGTTGCACGCAGACTCCCTCTGATAACCTAAAATCAACGATGAGGTGGGGCGACGGGGGTGTGTGGGGGAACTTTCAATTTTAGCTAAAGCGACGCTTAGGGTGGAGCTTGTACTGAAAGTCCCAACTGCAATCTGTCTAAAAATGTGGAATTTATCCAAATTGGCTTATACAGTGAGACTTAAGCTGTCCTGAGATATTCCAAGAAATATAGAAGGGTGCTTGTGCTGCAGATTTGAAGAAAATGTTCCAGTCCTCCAGGCAAATGAATGCCAGCAGTACTTGCCGTACTATATATATATATATATATATATGTATAATTAGGTGCTATGCAAAGCCAAACAGCACACAGATAGAACACACATATATATATGTGTGTGTTCTATCTGTGTGCCATTTCTTCACAACTTGTAGAATAAAGCGCAGGTTTGTTCTGGCCGTTATTTTTCTGGTGATGAAAATCAAGTCTCAAAGATCTTTGAGAGACCCTCGTGTACCTTTTCAACATTCCCACACCTGAGTACTGAAGCGTTATTATTCATTTAATTCCTTTTTTTCATGTAGCACTGTTCCAGAACAGATATAATCTTTAAGCAATTTACAAGACAAATAGATAACAATTTATTTAGACAAGTACGTAATCTAATCAGTTCAGAGCATATGGACAGAGTCAAATTCAGTTCCTCCAGTCCAATTTGCCAACTGATTAAAGGTTGTCTATAAATCACGCTGTGGATAAATTTACAAAAAGCATGCATAGAAGGACTCTGAATTTCATAAAATGTACTCCCAGCTAGCAATTTCTCTCGTTCAGACGTGTGGGTCAGAGGAAATGTGGACATTCATCACTTCCTAACAGTTGATGCACAGCCTGTGACGTTAGTACTTCAAGGACACTCCCAGAGCTCCGGCACCGGTCGGCGGAAGACGGAGAATTTATGCTCGTCCCTCTGGCACTTAGATCTACATCTTTATCCTGACAAGAGACCCACCATAAAACACCCTCCCCGCGCTAGAAACGGAACAAGTCTTCTCAGGGGGAGCAGTATTGGGGGGAAGCAATTGGCAGGCGGGTTTCTTAATGCACATTACAGATCCGTCTCTGTTTTCAACGTTTAGGGTTATAAATAAACTTTAGGTGCTATGCAAAGCCAAGGGGCCGTGAAGGGCCAAAGCCATGTCGGCAGGAGAAAATCTATTTTTCCCTTCCCTCTTTATTGTAGTGCTGTTTTTTCTTTCTTTTTTTTTTTAGATATTTTAAAGCTACCGGTGTAACTTCCGTCAGGCAGCGGGGGACTTATGTTAAGGTCCAAATGGAAGTGACCAGTGACCTTTCCTGTGGCGTTAGCCGGCTTTCAAACTGCCACACAATTGACTGTTTCGACAATGAGCCACAGCTCTTTGTCCTCATCCCCTTCCCTCTTCTGATGCTATTTCCTAAATGTGGGCATCTGCTCGCCGAGGGACCCGGGGCTTATAGCGCCGCTGCTTTTTTTTAATTTGTTTTTCTCTCTCGGCTCAAAATGTCAGCTGCGTGCGACTGCGGCACAAAGCAGTCATCCAAGGTCTTTTGTATACCTCGAGGTCGGCTGAAGGCCTGGGTCACTCGGTCGGCGGGTAATATGTGTTTGAGGCTGCAGGCTGAATGTGCAGAGCTCTTTGCATGGCTTCTCTGGCAAGTTGCTGTGCCTGAAAGGCAAGGTGGAAATGGAGGACTGTGTCCTCCTGTGATGTTATTGTTGTTTCCTCTTGTCTGCCTGACAAAGTGGAGCCCTTTTCCTTCAAACAGCTCCTGTACATATTCCAAGGAGCTCTCCCTTTAAACCCCCAAGTTCTGCTACAATTAGCCTTTGATAGCAGGTCACGATTTACAGAGGGAGGGAAGTCAAACCAGATTCTCTTTGATTCATCTCCTGCCCATCTCAAGGAGACGTGGAGGGCTGGGGGGAGGAAACACTCGAGCGAATTCCCCCCCCCCTGTCTTTTGAAGCCACCGACCTGGATCAACCTGTGATTCTGGCAGCGGGCCACGTTCCACCTCTCTCGCTCCCGTTTTCCGATTTTTCCCGAAAGCGGCTTCCCCAAGAGCGGGCCGCGTCTTTTGTTACCTTTATGAGGCGTAATTAAATGTGCTCGGCATGGCACAATGTTTGAGCAGGAACCCCAGGCGTGCCATTAGCCAGATGTGGCTGCTCAGCCCCTTAATGATAGAGGAACAGAGGCGGAGAAGACGAGCCCAGGAGTCCTTCATCACGCTATCCCGAGGTGTTGTGTGGGCCTAATTGCCCCATCGTTTTGTGCACCATACGAGCCCCCGTGACACAGAGCTGCATGCATTCATTATGTCTTCTCGCTGTGCTGCTTTAGGTCGTGGTGCTTAAGTGTACCCAGAGGTGGGCGGTACACTTCGGCAAGACTTTGAGCAGGGAAAAAGGGATTCTTGAAGGGACTTCCTAACACCTTTCTTTTAAACATTGGGCATAAGTCATGGATTAATGTACATCATGATCTAAGTATTGGAGAGTTTATTGTAGAGATGAACCACTCATTCCTCCATTTTTCCCTCATTTGGCTTAGATCAGAGATTGTGGGTCTAATATGTAAGGGTGCATTCACACTAGCCCTCTTTGGTCCACTTTAATCAAATTCTAGTTCATTTGCCTAGAAAGGGCGAGTTGTTTCGGGAGATGTGAATCCGCAACCGAACTCTGATAAGCCTTGGTGGTCTCAGTTTGGTTAAAGTGAACTCTGTTATGGTTTGAATGCATATATGAAGGCCAAGCGGACTTGAAGCTGCTCCAAAAGCAGAAAGCGGACTATAGCGCAGGGCATTCTGGGTAAATATGACCATATCAAGTGCACATATCTAGCGCTAGCAGGAGAAATGGCTTGTGGCTTTTAGCCAAAGACAAGAGAAAACCTGCAACTGCTAAAATCTATCGCCTCTCCTTTTTTGTTAACATTTTATATAGAAAAAAGTTTCTTCCTTCAGTGGTTCTTGGTGCAGTGCCACCACAGGCGAGGGGGTGAGCAGGTTTTTAAAGGGTTTGAATCATTTGACACAATGAAGTGTGAAAGCAGAAAATGCAACCGATGACACAGTTTTGCACCTCCATCCAACCTCAATTTCTACCCTGATTATTTATTCATCTACTAATTTCCGAGAAACCAAGCATGTACTTTAAATTACGTTTAGAAGTTGGTAAATGTTAGCGATTCATAAATGGTCAAAGTTATGTAATCCCTTGATTTTTGGTTAGATTCGGTAGCAAGCTGAACAATACATGGAACAACAGTCCTCACCACAAAGTCAGCATGTGCAACAGCATGAATACAATATATAGTAGGCAATATTTTTTCAGGTGCTGTGCACTCAAACTCTACTTTTCAGGAATATTTCAACTTTCCCACACATCTGTGAGATCTTGTGTATCAAGATCCTACACTGGAAAGAGACTAGTTTGGAAAGTGGGCTTTAGTCACAATATTGAGATTTTAATATTCAACAATAACTTTTCTAAACCCCTGATTTAAAACTACTGCTTCTGTCAAAGCACTTGCAACTCATTTCTCCTTTTTTCAGATTAAACAGAAAAAAACAACCTAACCAGTATTAGCCTGGAAACGCCTTATCACAGCATCTCTGGTTGAAAGAGTTTGCTGAAAGGACACAGTCATTACATACTGGCATCATCTATGCGCCTAAAAAAACATCTTAAACCGAACTGTTGTTGCTGATTCGTTGCCAGTCCTGGTGTGGGTTCTCTTTGTGTGTGAGCTTGTAGTCAAGAATTGATGTACACGTGAAAGAAGAAGCTACCAGGAGTGTTAAAAAGACACTTTTCTAGAAACAACTTTCTTGTCTGTCTCTGCCTGGGGGCTTTGGAATTGCTCAGGGATCAGACTGACAAACGCTGACTGATCGGCTCACATTCACACAGCATTTCCTTCCAGCTTCGCCTGAGATCTTACCATAGAGACTTCTCATATTTCTTTCTAAGCCCCTTTCACTTGTAGTGTATTAAAGCCTCCCCCTGCTTTCCCATTCCACTTCACCGCTCTCTCCTCGTCCTCTAATCCAGGCCGTGTGTTTTTTCTTTTTCCCCCCTTAGTAAGCAGATTCGAGTCGGGAGCTTTAATTAGATGCGTCTTCTCCGGGATGCGGATGTGTCGGGTGGTCCAAGCACAGCCTGGGGAGTGTTGGGTGGAAACGGGCCTACATACCAAACATACGGCACCCTCGCTGAAAAGCAGGCCTCTTCGTTAGTGAGGAACTGACGAGCTGCCGCTCACATTTGGGTAATTAACACTGCCACAGATTGTGGAACAGCTGTGCAATTTAGCACTGTGGAAACACCAGCGAGTCGAGAGAGACTCTGCAAACAGAAGACGGAGATGAAGTGGATTCATAGAGCACCTCGCTCAGGCCTCATCCAACGTCTCTCTAGCGGCCAAACATTACACTTTCCTTCAGTTGTTTTGGCATGATGGTATGACAAATTATTTAAAATCACATTGTTTGAGGGAATTCTACTGGATGGATGCAACCAAGTATCACTAAAATTGTACGGTCAGGCTTAGTCCACACGTAGCCGGGTACCTGGGAAACTGAATTGACAGGTCCACATTCCATCGACACTAAAAATGATTATTAATAAAAACTCAGACCAAAAGTGGAGATTTGAGAATTCTCCTCATTTGGAGGATTGTGCACATTGGAAACCGGAGATTCAGAGGTCGGCTTGTGACAGTCTGTGACAAATAATGAGGCGCTGACATCACATATGTGCATGCAGTGGAGGAGAAATGGCTGCATCTGAACCACGGTAAAAACCAGCACCTCTCTGATAACAATTTGGTCGTTGCTGCTCCAATGTGTTGAGTTGCAAAGTATTCAATTCAATTCAAAACGTTATTTATCTCCAGGAGGCAATGAAAGTAAAAACAGCTCCTGAAGATTAGCTGTTTTACACCAGCTATTCCTCCCAATATGGAGGCAGAATGTCTTTCATCAGCCACATATTTGCTTTAAAATGATTCCCAGACAACGTTGTCTTGTGTTTTATTAACTTTACATTCACTCGTTTATGTCTGTCCACACATATGAACCTCCTGGTGAAATGTTTCATTCAGAACAGGAAGTCAAAGTTGGCTTGAAGGATTTCAATTGACTGATGAAGGTTTTAGCTTTGCCCTACACTGCCCCCTATGGGTGTGGCATGTTTAAAACAACCCTCACTGTTGTCATTCAGCAGGTGGATGAACACTTTTCTTAAACAGATCCTGTTTGTATGCCATTGTTTCTTATTTTTTGTTTTAAACGATGCGGCAGAGATAAGTTGTTTTTACCTGTCTACAAGCCCTGACATTATGAATGCCAGGAAAAAAAAGTAGACTTCTTTTAAGAAACTCCTCCTTCTCCTTTCATGACCAGTGTTTCCCAGCTCTTTTTATTTAGTCTCAGCCATGTTGAAACAACTTGAATCCATCAGGGTTACAGTCTGTTCCCATGGGCCGTTTACAGTAAGTTTATAATACAAGTCATCAGCCCTGTCTACAGCTGTGGAGAATGGATGGAGAGTGTATGTACAAAGCCTCTGCACTTTTTTTCCCATGTAATTTGAGTTCCTTTTCATCTTTCCCTCTTTGTTGAGCCTTTCTTGCCCCATAAAACCAAATTATATGCGAGAAGAAATTAAATTGTCCTGGTCTTCGTTTTGTTTCTGTTTGATTACAGTTAATGTGTACCATTCCCTCCACCACTTTTATTTGCCTTGTATTTTATCTCTTACTGATCCGCAACATCTGGTTTTTGGTTTAAGCATCAGGGAGTGGTGAGAGCGCAGGGGGAAAAAATGCTTGTACACATTGAGTTGAAGCATGAGACTGACTGAGGGCCTCTTCCTCAATATATTCATGTACACAGTATAAAACTGCCACCACTATGTAGGTATGACATCCTTTGCTTTGTGTGTTTTGCTTTCAAGCGAAAAGCTTTGCCTTTGGTCTCATTTGACCAGAGTGGTTGCAAACCTCAAACAGAATTTCTTTCTGCACGGTTTTTCCGTCTTACTACTCTTCTACAAATGATCTCAAGGCCTCAGTTTAGCTGGGTGTCCATGTCTTGGTAGGTTTGCAGTTGTGTACTTCCTCTGTTTTCAGGTAAATGATTAACTAGTTCTCAGTGACCTGCTGCTAAAACTAATCCAGGAACTTTTAAAACACAAGTTGTGTTAGTGGAAGGATCGACATGGATTCTGTTTGTTAACGAGGTTTCCTTTTGAAGAGAAATTGTTGCACTTGATTTTATTTATTGAGAAGTATCAAAATATAGGGGGCTGTGTCAACATATTCGCCACACTTTTTTTTAAGCACACCTTAACACCGTCTTGACTTTGTCTTGGTCTGTCACCAAGACGAGTTTGTGGTTGTAACATGCCAAAATGTACAAAAGGGCTTTAAATATCTAAAGAGGTAATGAATATTTCTAGGTTTTTAATACCTAAAGCCGGTGGAAGGTGGTATGATTAATTCAGGCGTTTCAGGGTGGCTCCTCGTCGCCTCTCCTCTCGCCTTTCCTCTCGTCTATCAAGTGTCAGCGACGGCATCGTGTCCAGGCCTGTCAGGCGGCCCTGTTGTGGCACCTCGGTCTGTCAGGCGGCGAGTAGAGAGAGAGCGAGAGCCCAGGGAACTTGTTAAAATTTCTGCAACGCTAGGCCATGCTGACTTTGACAAGACACATTCCCCTCCCAATCTCCTCGGGTCCTCCGCTGGCATCATCAGCCACTAGCTCGGCTAGTGAATGGGGCAGCGGATGACAAAGCAACAATAATAATGTGGAAAAATGTCTATCTGCTGTAATGCCAGGTGAAGGGAAGCGGACAGGCAGGGAGCCTCCGCGGCGTATTCCGGGAGGCTAGGCCGAGCCCCGGTGGAGCTGTCATTTATTTATCTACGTGAAGTGTCTTGAGAGGTGGAGGAGAGGCAAGGTGGCAGAGGCTTCACTCCACCAGAGGGGCCTCGCGTGTTCTTGGGGGAATAGGGAATATAATTGGCCTGCTTTCACCCTTGGCTGTGACACCAATCAGGCGTTTTCTCCCTGCTCCTCCTCTCCCACCCAGCTGGCTCGCAGACATAGCTGAGGAGATGAGACAGTGCTGGCCTTTCGGGCCCCGAGCAGGGACGGCCCCAAACAAGACTTGTCACTTGTGCTTACAGTGGCATTTATTTGATTGGAGGAGTATTTCACTTCCTTCCCTCCCCCTCAGCTCCTCGCTCTGCATTCCGCTATCATGTCTGCCCCAGCGCTGGAAACCTGAGCGTTTCGTGGCTCGCTCGAGACTATCCGCGGCCTCTGCCGTGCGTGGCGGACGACTTTGCTGTGAGGGACGGGCCACCTGTTAGTGGCAGGGTGAGGCCCGGGGTTGATACAACAAGTGTAGCTGTCAGGAAGGCAGTTAAAGTCGACCCCCGGCAGTTTCGATAGTTTTCCGCTAACCCATCAATCATCTCACATTGTGTGCCTGCAAATACTCCCCACGTATTCTCCCGTTATAATCGCCATGCTCACAATGTTTGGAGCTGAATTTCCCCCAGGTAGCCAGCAGGAGAGATCCAAACCAAGCCTTTTTTTTTCCTGTGTGTTTGGAAGCTTGTTGAGTATCTGTCAAAATGGTTCATAGCATAAGCAATGCACTTAACCCCTGAGCCGATCTGTTTCTGTAACTCTGTTTTTATACGGAGTTATTGATCTGTAGTGGGTTGCAGGAGCAGGGGATAAAAATATTTCCTCCCAACACTGGTATCCCACCAGGAACCCTGTCAGCTATGGATCTGGGCTCCAGTCAGAGGGAGCATCTTAGTCTTCCAGGAGCCCTCTGGGGTTTCCATTTACATGTCGCTGGCTGGGGCACTGCGGCACGCTGCATCATAAGGACACCAGCCGCTGCTGCGCTGCACCTGAAGAGTTTTTCTTTACCAACAATAACTTGTAAAAAGCGCTCATCATGTATCGTGAAAAAAAATCTTATCGTGATAGGAATTTCAATTTATTGTTGCATCAATGCGTTTAGATTAATAAAAAAACGAGATAATGAATGCTTCTTTAATCATTCTTATCGTAATTAAATTGGTATCACAAAATATTATGATAGAATTCTAACCTTTTAAATTCTGATAACATAAAATTTGTTTGTAATTAAATATTGAATGTGTTTCATTGTACAAAAGAAACCATTTTTGACTCAGTCTTATTTTCTACATTTCTTTGTAGCATAATTAAAACATCTGACTTCCGTATTCAACATAAAATCAGCATTGTATAGTTCTTAAAAAGCATTTATTTTGTTTACCAATTTACAAAGTATATTAAATATATACATTTGGTGTTAATGGGTATGTATAAGTAAGTAATAGGTGGTGCTGCTGGAGCTTACACATCAAGACCATGTCGGGGGTTTTGTAACCGTTGGTATTTTCAGCTGCTGAATTTTTTATTTTATTTTATTTTTTTAATCGATGGAATCAGCAGGGCTCAGCAACAGGTGGTGGAGGGGCAAAGCTGAATCACTTTATGCTGCAAACACCCAGATAAAACTGGTTATCATTTGACTTTAGCTGGCATCGACATTATGAAAACCTTTTAGCTTTTCTGAATTTGTATATTTTTAAGTCTTTGGTATGTCCTGATCCTGGTAGCTGGTCCACAGTTTATGAAAAAAAAAAGCAAAAAACAGAAGAACAGGAGTAAATCATGGTTACATTCAATCCAGGCTCTTAGAAATGCTGACAGAATCCTTCTCTCTTCTATCAAGCTCCTCATTTTACTAATAAAACGATCAAACCCAAAAAGGTCTTGACATGATGATGGTATCAATGTCATCTCCATTCATGCACTTTTCTAATCTTCCACCTTTTTTAGTCTCGACTCTGCTTGCAGTGGATTCCTCGGCTCAGCGATATGCATCTTTGCTTGTGACAGACATGCCTTGCAAACATCCATTCACCTCCACGCGCTGAATGAATGCAGTGTAAAGGCCCCAGGGCCCGGACCAACTAATCCACAGATTCTGGCAGATGTGAGAAAAGGCTGCTTGAGCACACAAGCTGCTCCCTTCACTTCATCTGTTTGCATATCTCTTATTCAAATACTTGCGGTAGCCATCTGGGTCGTGCCGGGTGGGTCTGGATGAGCATATGATGAAATAGCTACAGAAAATAGAACCCGCCGTAGAATTGCCTTCAATAAACAAGCTGGTTTTCGGCTCAATTTAATAATCAAGCCGTTCGTTAGGGAAATGGAGGAAAAAAAATCGGCGAGGAGGGCGAGTTCCTTCACAAAAACACCTCGACGTTCAGGACGCCATTCACCAGGATAATTGTCAGGGTGGTTTTATTGACAGGAAGTTTGCCTGTTTCGACAATCCTCCACTGGTAATGAGCTAGTAAGCCCAGTCTTTTCCAATAAACCGCAGACGAATCAATCCAGTGCAATATGCTCGCCTTCTCCAGTTACATCACTGGTGCTGGTATTTTTGAAGCAAAGTGACTGAATTCTCCATTTGACTAGGTTGTGCAGATTTATTCTTGCTTAGACAAAATCTAATATTCAAGAGAAATAAAAGCTTTCAGCAAGCACCAAGATATTCATTAGTGCTACAACAAACAAGCCAGGAAAAGCATTTTAGCACTCTGGGGAGCAATTGTGTTGTTTTTCTTTTGTCTTTACACGTAAATAATTTAAGCAGCTGCATGTAAGACAAAGTTGCATTTACTTGCTTCATTATATTTTAATCTAGAGCAAATTATGCTACACATGCAGTGATGTGAAAAAGTGTTCATACCCATTGAACTTTTCCCATTTTGTCTCATTGCAACTACAAACTTTCATGTGTTTTAAGGGGTTTTTGGATAGATTAACACAATGTAGTTCATAACTATGACTCCACAGGAAGATGTTACATTATTTTCAGATTTTACTCAGTATGTATATGTATTCACACCCCTCTAGTCTGATATGATTACATGAAATCCAGGGCCACCAAATTACTTCAGAAGACATTAGTTCAATTTCAAGTTTATCTTATTGCTGTATTCTACATCTGTTTTGAGTGAAGGAATGCAAACACAAAAGTAATGGCATTTTATATGATGGAATAGGTAGAAATGCTGCTGAACAGAAGAAAGACTTGATTTTCTTAAAACATATAGTGGAATGTGCAGGTAATAGGTTTAAATATTTAACCAAGCTTTTCTAATCTGACTTGGGTTTCATAATTTTTTGGTTTTAAAAAGAGACAGTTTTATTTGATTAAATTTCATTGAGTGGAATATGCAGAAAGAATAGAATTAGGCTGAAAGGTGTCTTGGTTTATGGCGTATTCAGGTTGTACATTGTTTGCGGTTGGTTAAAGGGGAACAGCAAATGTAAAAGAAGTTGCTCAAATAACCTTTGTGACCTACATGCCAGACGCTGACATTGACACTGCCAAACACGGTGGTGGCAATATAAAGCCTTAGGGATGCTGCTCTTCAGCAGGGACTGCTGGTCAACGTTAAGGAGCTTCACAACTTGGAAAAAAACCTTTGCTGAGGTCATTAAAGGTGGTTCTACAAAGACATTACTTGCATGTCCATTGTCAAGGTCAGGACAGAGAATGCCGACCCAGATTGATGATACTCTCTAAGCGTCCAGTCTAAAACAATAAGGACTTTCACAGGACCTCTACAGTTGTCACGGTGGCACTAAGCTAGCCTCTCTTGGCTTCATAGCGATACACATTTAGCTTTCCTCCTCTTCCTCTGTCATCTCCTCCTGCATAAAGCAAATCTCCTTACATGTCTCACTGATATGTCATCCCGGTTATTAATACTTCCTCACTTCCCCTGGAAAAGTTACACATCTGGGCTGTCAGTGACTGAAGAGCTCTGCCATGTCATGAAACAGACACAAGAGGAATGGGAGATTTTTTAGCTCATTTTATGGCTTCACTTTCCTTTTTCTTTTTAAAATGATTTCTTTTAAATTATTCCTAAATCACTTAGGAATGATTTAGTATAAAAGTCAAGCATCAAGTCAGTTTAAAGCTTCAGTATGCCCCTTTTATTTTAAAAAAAGTGTTTTTTGTGTTGTTTTTTTTTTTTTTTTACATATTTGTTGAAACTGTCACTGTATGGTGACAGAATGGTATGAGACAGATAATCTGAAAAAATCGAACTCCTCTTCCTTCTCTCAGTGCTAACTAGAAACAACCAATGAGAGCCTGGAGGTGGGTCTTAGCGCTGTCAATCACAATCTCATGTGCTGCTGCTCATTCTCCCTCCACCTGCCCCCATTTGCTCTCTGCTACGCTGCAGCTAGCATAGCCTGTTGTGAATGCTCAGGCTTGTTAGCATGGCCACCGATGACCATCTACAAGCAGTAAGCCGTTTCTCCGACAGTAGAACTTTTAGCAGCAGGCACATGAGGTTGATTGACAGCGCAACGACCCTTCTCCTGGCTCTGGTTGGTTGTTTTGGTCAGGAATGTTGTATTTATTCAGACAGAAATAGCAGGTCAGGGAGGAGGTGGAAGAGATTAATCTTTTCACAGATTATCGGTCTCATAACATGCTGTCACAACATTTTGACAGTTTTAACGTATATATACAGTATATATATATATATATATATATATATATATATATATATATATTCATTTTTTATA
>CAEFZY010052727.1:0-38554 GCA_903066815.1 Brachyrhaphis roseni
GTTTTTTAGTTTTTCTCCTCGGACATTGTTTGGGGCGTCTGGTAGCCGCCCCTTGGAGGGGGGGTACTGTCATGTTCTGTGTTCTCTGTGTTTTATTTTGAGTGTTCGGTGTTTTTTCTGTGTTTATGTTCGAGTTCTCTGTGTCTATTAGTCTCCCTGTTGTCCCGTCCTCCCTTGATTACTCCCAGGTGTGTCTTGTTTCCCTGATTGCCTCCCTGTGTATTTAGTCCCTCCGTTGTCTTTGTTCTCTGTCGGGTCCTCGTCTGAAGTACGTGTCGTTTGTTCGTCGTGATTGTTGGGTCCATTCGTTTGCTGTGCGCTACCTGTGTTAAGCCCTGGTTTCCGCTTAGCAGTGCTGCCACAGTTTTGGACTGTCGTGTTTTGTTTTTGTTTATCAAGTCCTTCGTAAGCCCAGTTGCTACCTGTGCTGAACCCTAGCTTCCGTTCTGCAGTGCTGCCTGGTGTTTTGGACTGTTTTGTTGTTTGTTTTTGTTTATTAAATCCACCATCATTCACCTACCTGGGTCTCCTGGCGTCTGCCTCACCACCTCCCCCACACCTTATGACAATTTGAGCTAATAAAGTTCCAGGAAAACTGTTGAATTTGAACCCAGCTTTGTTGTCACACAGTCAAAGATTACTAAACCTTCCTATTCTTTTTATAATTAAGTGTTCCAGAAAGATGGAACATGTGTAAGAACCCTACAGACTACACTGAATGTGGAAAAAAAACAAAACCTAGGTTTCCATATTAGGCTCAAAATATTAGTCATTTACGATGTCAGAACAGCTTCTGTGTTACTTACAACACATTAATTTCTCATCAAAAATATCTCAAGTAAGAGCTTATATCCTGGGACAGATAGACCAGGCAAGGAGAAACTATTTGAATACTATTTTACTGTGTATTTTATGGTATTTTTTTTATAGGCCTTAGAACGAGGCTACAGTGATTCTACTGTTCAAACTTCATTCCAGTTTGAATACTGATATTGATCAGAGTGGAACTTGACATTTTTATGTCAGTTTTCTCTTATCTTTATTGCCACTTGATTTCAAATTCATCAAATTGAAGAAACATTATTTTCTCAAAATAAAATTTGGTTTAACTTTTGCTTTGCATTGTGAATTGGCTGGCTGAAATTTGGAACAAATCCCTGTTTTCTCTACATCACAATTCATGCTAATCTGTTGCATCATTGTACAACCTTTTGCTTCTATTGTTATTTTAATATTTTACTTTTTTACATTGAGTAGTTTAATTTTCACAATTCTTTCGTCTTCTTCTTAGCGCTTCAGTCGAGTGCGATTAGCTTAATGAGGGCTGATTAGTGTTTGAAGCGATAGTAGCTCTGACAGGAACAGACTGTTGTCGCTAAACAGCTTCGTAGCATAGATTGTTAGAAGGGATTTACTGAACAGTAACCAAAGGACAACATTTTGGTTCCATACACATTCGATGTGAACACAACAGAGTGAATGCCAACGTCATAAAGTTGGGATTTTAATAATACAAATCAATTTACCGTAAACTAAATGAATGAGGTTGTTACTGACTTCCTGTGGATAAATAAAAACAACTTACTTTGCTCCTTCTGAACGAGAGACTGGAGTTTAGATTTAAAGCATGAAACATGGCACACAGAGAGCAGGTGGGAATTACTGCTTTACCCAAGGACACTTCAGCAGGGAGTGTGTTTATCCTGAGAAGGTCATGAACTGCCCTACTGAGGACAGTATGTTGTTCATTAGACCACCCTGCCACCCACACTTACCGCACTCTGTCATGAAAAGATTACCGACAGTTTTTCTCCCCTTCTGTTGTGTATCCTGGTGGTCCTCCTGTCCTCTCTGCTCTTCTGCCACCCTGTCCTCTTACTAGGAAATGAGCTGATTGATTCAGTTTCAAACCCTCCTTCAAAACAAAGGCAACTGCTGTGCACAGGCTTCCTGAGCAGAATCTATAGGGAATAAAGTTCAGGTACTCTGTGAGTCAGCTTTCCAACAAATACACAAATAAACAGTGGGTGAAACATGCTCAGAGTGCTGCCTTAGAAACAAGAGCACATGTGCATAAACACACACTCAAGCTTTCACCTCTAGTTCCAGCTCTTGTTTTAGATAGAACATATTGCCGCTTTATTGAATACCTGCTGTGGTTGCCATGCACACAAACACACACCAGAACAATGCAAAGAAGAGAGCATGTGTAGATGGTTTTATGCCCTGTGTTACAGGGACAAAGGGGAAGCCATAAATTAATAATCCATCCTGGCAACAAACTGTTTTTTCTGTCAACATTGTTATATCTAGGCATGTGTTTGTCTGACTGACCGTTGTGTTAAACTGTTTTGTTTTTTTGTTTTTTTTTCAGGGAGAAAAGTGTCATTCTGTCACCCTCCACCACTCCTCTGGGCTGTTTAGTCAGTAAAGGTAAAATGTCGTCTCAAACCGTCTCGTCATCCTTCACTGATCATTTTTCCGTGCTTTTCCACCTCTGTGATGTTTCTGTGTATTTGTCACGGATACCAAGGCATATTCGGTGACCCAGGAGAACAAGCAAAAATGACAGGGTGAAAAGAAGAAAGGGGGAAATATAAGGAGGGATGACAGAGGGAAAAACAGGAGTGGAAACTATGGCAGACAGGGGAGTGGCTGAATTTCAAATAAGAGAGAAGAGAAAGGCAGATGTGATTAAATGATAAGGTTTCAGAGTTATATTCAGTAATTTGTCAAGAACTGGGAGTCAGAAGGGGAAAAAAGTCCACAGTGCCTTGAAAAAGTATTAGTCTCCATTGAACCTTTTCACCTTTTATCTTTTTAAAACCATGTGCTTTTGGGATTCTTTGTGACAAACCAACACTAAGTAGTAGTAATAACTGTGGAAGAAAACTAAAACTGTTTTGCAAATATAAACCAATTGCCACCAATATGCTAATCTTCCTTTGCTCTGAAAGTCACTTATTTAGTAAATATAGTACGTGGTGTTCAATAACGATGGAAGTTCTGTGTGGAGAACTTTTATTCAATTCAGTTTACATGCACTATAGACCTATAATTTACAAAAAAGTAATCTCAAATCACTTTACGAAACAGAAATCTAATTTATAAATATATTGTCAATTTAATTTAATATACAGAGTAAATCCCATTCAGTTCGATCCTAAAACAATCCAGCAAGGTTAAATTTATTGTTCCAATTGGTATAGTTATTTTATCAAATGAATTTTCAGCAGTTGTTTCTCCTAAATGAACATTTAGCGTCAGAGGCCAGATGACAGCACTGAGTCTTTAATTTTGCAGCAAGACGAAAGAACAGAGCATTCAGTCAAAAGTTGCAATTGAAGAGAATTTTAAAGCAGGATTGGGTTATAAAATGATATCCAGCGCTTTGAACAATTCACTGAGCACCTAGATCATTGTCTAAAAAATGGAAAGAGTTTGGCATAACAGCAGACTCCCCAGCCAAGAGGCACATGGTGCACGGCAACTCTAAAGGAGCTACAGAAATCTACAGCTTCAGGTAGTAAAATCTGAAGAAAGGATTAGTTGTCCAGAAGAAGAAGTCATGTTCCTTTTTTCTCCAAAGATGTGTAGGGCACACAACAAGCATCGTGCTGGGGGAATGTTTCATTCTATTGTCTTCAGCAGGAACAAGAAAATTATTCAGAGTTGACAGAAAGATGCATAGATCTGAATACAGAGCAACAGTGCAAGAAAAAGTGCTGCAAGAGACTTAAAACTGTAGCAGAGTTTAACTTTCCAGCAGCTGCAACAATAGAATGGTTCATATCAAAGCATATTAGTATATTAGAATGGGTTCTTATGAAAGCATATTTGTTTATTAATTTTTTAGTTACTTAATCGTACTAAAAAATTACTAAAACTTAAAATTACTTAGCAATTAGAGCAGCCAAAATCTTGGTTTGTTCATAAAAGGAGCACAAAACAACAGTGACCCATATACAGAGCTTCTATATCTTGTGATCATCCCTGTCTGCATCTTCAGTCAAGAAAATATGTTGCAAAATTGTTTTTAAGACCTTGTCATCCAGATCACTGTGTTAGCACACAACGAAATACATCTGTCCATACTGGCAGATTTAAAAACTACTTGTGTTTTGAAAAAAAAAAAAAAACAACAAAAAAACTGTCTTCTGTAAAATTAGGTTATTATGATAAAAGCCAGACTTTAACAGCACAGAAGCTGCAAACATGGACATCAAGGTCGGCAATGCCTTAGAGTCAGTGTTCATGTTGAATTAATCACTGCTGATGATGTCTGTATTTTCCTCTTGAAAAGGGTCAGCAGATAAAGTTCATTAGAAACAGGTCAAAACATGAAGTGTGTGATAAAACCCAAAGAGAACATGTCTATCTGTCCTTGGAGAAATCTTTCCATGTTATGGGTAATTGGAAATGATGGATGATGAATAACATCAGGAAAAGTTACTAATTTTAAACCAGAAAATGCATTTTTGATAATATGTCACTTCTAAAAATTATTTGCTATCTTTATCTAACAACACCCAGTTTCATTTAGTCAGGGCACACACTGAGTTTGTGTACAATCTTTTCCAAAGCACATTCGCACGCATGGTTACACTCAGGCACGCCATTGTTATCCTGATATTACTTCCTGGTGCATGTCAGGGAGGCTCTGTTGTTCTGTTGTAAGACCCTGGTGTCTCCCCCTCACGCCAGCAGCTTCATGACCTCATGCCTAGCGTGCCTCTGTCTGCATGCGTGCCTGCGTGAGTGTCTGGAAGCTCCTGGATCGCCAGCTGTATTATCAACATACCAAAGGAAAGCCTGACTCGCAGCAGAGAGGAGACAAAGAGGACCTTTGACCTGCCTCTTTTACACGTTCATACAACATGCATGTGTATTTACACGTACATAGGAGGTATGGAGGGGGGGGTGTGTGAGACAATGGGACAAAGGACAAAAACATGATTCACTATGGATATGAGTTGGCAAAGGTGACTTGAAGGGTTTTCACATTTCATTAGAGCTCCTGTTGGAACCACGCATACATCTCACACACTTGCCTGCCATGTCCATTCTTCATTTAGCATCTGATTCAGTAACGTGTTTGCTCCTGCACGCTCACATACAGGCACGCACATGAAAAGAGTGCTGAGACCTTTAGCTCCTGTCTCTGCTGGAAGCTCACAAAGACATTACACACAAAAATGGACATTACAGGCGACATAGATTCACACATACATCGTATAATCAAAGTGGAATGTCGCTAACAAACTTTATTTCTATACTCATAGTTTACATGTTCAAAAAAGTGTGCTTTGTTCAGCACAGATAATATTAGAGCTAAGCTAATTTGGTAGCTTGGCTCATGGTCAGGATACTGCAAGTTACAAAATCTGATTTTTATGGCCTTCAAAACATCTGCTTTATAATCCGAAATATTTAAATTTCACACATTATTGGATTTTATTCATCAATACATTTCCATCAGGTATTTGCTCTGTAGTCACAATTAGCATGTTCCAGCTTTGCAATTTTGATTTCACATTACACATTACTCTAAATAATTCTGCATTTCATGTTGTTTAACCCTCTAAAAGAGACATAAAGAAGCATTTGCATGATAAAATTGAACTCCCTGGTGACTTTAAAATTCAAACTAACACAAAGAAACATTAAACAAATGAAAAAGAAACTGAAATCTTAAGTACTAAGCGGCAAGTGAATACAACAACAAGAAACAGGGTAAATACAACTAATGTTAGGCAGGATAAACAGTTAAAGACAGAGAAATGTGGCAAATCAAGTGCTAACAATTTCAGAGAAATTTAAGACAAGAATCCTAAAACTATAAAACCAGATGACAATCAATCCCACTTCTACATAAAATCTTCAGAAGTGATTAAAATGAACAAAATGATCTAACGGTCATCCAGTTAGATCAAGAGACCTGAGACGGATGGTATGATTCAGTACCATGGTGTGCAGCAGCATAGCTTTGAACCTGGATCCTGATATGTAACACAGTCGGTCCAGGAGGAATCCTTGTTATCTCACACATGTGTTGCAGCCACATGTCCAATCATTTATGCTCTGGTGTGCTGTGCACAAACACATTAGAGATATCCTCTGTCTGTTCGTGTGAAAGATGAAGCATGTTTATTGCATGCCTTTTCCTTTCATTAAGGGCTTAATAAAAATAAAACTCTTTACTCAACTCCATTTCTCTATTTTTATTGCATGGATTCCACCTTAATGTTACCTTTCTAAACATGGTCCTCATCATAAAATATTTCAAGACAAATGTTTTCAGTGAGAAGAAAAGGTCAAGATCTGGTATTTTTTAAAATCTTTTCCACGAGCTGACCTCCAGTTTCAAAGAGCTTGACTTGAAGCCAGGAAGTGTCTCACACCACGTCTGTAAAGTTGGATTGAACTTATGGTTTCCACTCTTCAGACACGTTTCATTGCGAGTACGTTTGTCTTTTACAGATCAATAAAACAGTGTGACAGCATGAGCTGAGCTCTGTTTATACATGTATTATCTTTGAAACTGTGCAAATCTTGTGAGTAGTGACATCATTAGAGTGGAATTCAAGTCTATTAAAATAAATGAGGCTGTGTTCTTGATCTGGATCTCCAACTACTAGGCTGCAGAGCGCTTATTCAACTGCAGACTAGGACAGAAGCCACTACGAGTGGGAGGTAACGTGTTTTGGATGCTGGTTATCTTAACTGCTTCCACAGCACTAGATCATCTGTCAAGATTTCTTGGCAGCCTTGCCTTGAAAAAAAAAACCCACAAAAAAATAAATTTGAATCAGGCATCCCTAACATCCTCACAAAAGCCTGCAGGTGACTAACTAAATATTTCTGAAGTATATCGCAAAAGGACCTTGTTCCCAATTGATATAGTTCAGTTGCTCTAGAGAAAAGTTCATCCTAATTACAGTAGGATGAACTGTAAGTGAACTGTCAGTGCTTGTCCCCACATCAACTCAGTTTGGACTGAATGTGCAAAAGTTGTGCTAGCAAAGACGACCATTTTTTGTTTGTTTTGATAAAAAGAAATGAAAAGAAATGGTCAAAAAGAGCTGGATTAATGTCTAGTTTGATATATTCTGGCAGATATTTACCTTTCAAATCTGTCTTAAAAGCCGATACGTATATAGAGGAATGTGTCTGTGAAGAAAAGTATTTTTGCGACATGATACTACCACCGTCTTGAGTCATCCTGGATATGATATGTTTTGTGTGATGTCTAGTGTTTGTTTTCTGCCACATTTAGTTTGTTGCATGCAGGCTACAGAGTTTCACAAAGGGATTTGTCTTAAAAATGTCCAAACTCAGTAATTTGGGACAAGACAGTGATGACAAGCCAGAATGCCAATGAAACTTTTCCCTTTTACAATAATGGATCACTATCTGTGCTAATGGACATGTATGTGTACATCTAGATTTAGTCATGGTATATTTAGCATTGTTCATGTAAGCACATGTGAAAGAACAACATTGTCGCGGCCTTCCATTTCCAAAAACTAAAATATCCAACCAAGGCCGTGGGTGTCAACAGGTGGTCTGATTTGAACGCACTTTCGACTTGCTTTGTTTTGTAAAAATATACAATTTATTTCCAAGACAGTAATCCAAAAAGGTGATCCAAAAAAGTGATTCAAGAAAGTGGTCAAAAAATCATTTACAAACCTCTCGTCCATACACCAAACATTTGCCAAACAAGCCACCCCCACCAAGCACCCGGTGTGTTCTTAATTACTCAAATTAATGGGAGGGTCTAACAATTAGCAACGTCATCTAAACAATTCCAAATATAAAAACTAATTACAAATTTTGGTTCTAAATTAAATTAAATATATTTTAACTACACAAAAAATAAAACTACATTGGTAGAAATTACAATCCATAAATTTACCATAAATGGCCACCACAAGCATAGTGTATCTGAAGTTTTCTGGCAACTGAACCTGTAATTACTCATTCTAATCAAGGATGTGGTGAATGCTGAACAATCGCTGCTGTGTCTTATGCATACATTTATGTTTTTGAACATTGTCTGAACTAAAATATCAGAAAAATCCAAGAAAAAGTGAGTTAAAACATGTTTGTTGTTTGCCTGTGCCACATGTTCTGTTAAATACAGGCAAAGGAAACAGCAAGCAGCACTACGACATATTGAGTAAATATAACTAATATGGGAATATATAATTTGTCTCTTTTTATTTTATCAAGAGTCAGGTGTCAATCCTTCCTATCTCAGAGAAAAATCTACAGTCTTTGTTTAGCCCCATTTGACATAAAATAAATGCTGTAAAATTATTCCCCACATCAGACCTGTAAACACCCTCAAAGCGAGAACGTGTGAATATCGTGTGTGTTTGGTGAAAGCAGTGATGATGGTGGTGGGGGGGGTGGATTCCTGCTACTCTGTTTGCGCTATGCCCAACACTTCCAGCATCTTTTGCTTGTAGTCCTCCTCTGCTCTTTTCACATGGAATTGATAAAAAAGGCAGCCACATTAAGCACATCGCTTTTGGCGGTCACAGAGGCACAAATACATGCGGATGGGCGCACACTGCGCTCTAAAATGCGCTGCAGTGACCTTTCAAATGCAGATGGAGCAGCAGATTCCCTCCACTGAGAAAATGTCAACATCTTCTGCACTCACTCTGCTTTTTAGAACAACCAAGTTGGCAGCAGGTTAGCCTTCGTGTCTTTCCACATGGGCTCACCATAAATGCACACACTGTTCTGGGCTAAGTGTTCACATTTTTTTTTATTTGGGGCTATAAATTCCTATGTCATTTAGTCAAAAACAAACAGTGTTGTAAAGAGACAAGCACTGGGACACAATGCACTCCCACTGTGTGTGTCCGCACTTCAAAACACAGCAGAGCGCTCTTATCTGCATGTTTCTGTATGGATACACTGTAAAATCTAGGCCATATTAAGAGTTAAGGAATGGAAGCATGTGAGCATTTGCTTTGGGACTGAAGTCTGTCTGAAAGGGTCACCATAACTCTACCAGCTCTGGAAGGAAAAGTCATCCCAGTCCGGATAGTTTTGAGTCGTCATGTCTAGATGACCTGATAAATAATTGTCTATCTTACGCCAGCTGCATTTCTACACCTACAATGTGACTCACAATTCATCACTTCTCTTATCGGCTTATAAACAGAGCAAACCATAAATCCGATCACCCGGAGTAAAATTCTAACTTTGATGCTTAAAATGCATAATTGAGTCTGCCTCTGGTGATCTGTGGATTCCAAGAATTTTCCAAAAATTTGCTTCAGTAATAAAAGATGAAAACAGATCCAGAAAGGATTTTCAGAGAAGCAGTGGCTGAATGGAAACAAACACAACTTACAGATGGTTAGTGACGATTTCATGATTATTTATAGAAAACAGTATTTTTTATTTATTCATTTTTATTAAGAACTTCCTGAAAGTGTTATAAATGACATATGAGATGCATTTCTGTTTTGTTGATTGTGTCAATGCATTTTTATAAAGTAAAAAATCTTTACATCAAAAAAGTAATCCTCATTAATAAAAAAATAAATAAAATTGGTGGACCCAACCATGGGCGTAGGTTTGGGTAGGGACGGTAGGGACATGTCCCGACCAATATTCACGGGATGCGAAAAAGTCCCGACCAATTTTTGCCATATTTACTCAAAGAACGTGGACCTACGATCTTTTATTAGCAGCAGGCGGTGCGGGGAACGGAAGCTTCTTAGTTCGGCATTTATTATGCGCCTCCGAGACCGTTTCGGAACGGTGCTGCGGGGGGGGTCAAGGTCCCCACGAAAACTTAGACCAAACCTACGCCCTTGGACCCAACACACTTTCCATGCTCTTTTTGACTCAGTCACACAGTCACACGAAGGTTAACATGCAAGCGCTCAACCCCAAGGCTTAGGAAACTATTTATGGTAAAAGCGGGCAGAAAGTGTAAACACATGTCTGGCATCCTTTGAAAAGACAAATGTTTTACTTCATTTTATCCTCCTCTCTACACTAAAGAAGAATCTGCTCACCTCCCTGTTCGCGTTCCACCTTCCGTACCCACTTCCACCACAACACATAATATAATTCTGTGTTTTTGAGCTAAAGGGGAGAGAGTAAAATAGAAGCTGAGAAGCATCACATGGAACTGTGCCTGAGTGGATGTCCGTGAGAGGGGAGACATATGGGTGGGTGCTTGGCTGCTGGCCACATTTGAAGGAGTGGGTGGATGTTTTCTAGGCCCTAATGAACAATCAAAGCTATGTCACACCAGGAAGTGACAGATTGAAGTTGCTACCAGCAGTAATATGTACATAAGTAAAGTTAACTTTTAGTTAGATCGTGAAAGCTCTCTGAAGATTGGGGACCACAGAGTTTATCGAATGGTTGTCAATGTCTTTATAGTGTATTTCACATTTCTCTATTTTTTGCATTTTTTGTTTAATGAAAACTTTAAAAGGTATATTTCTACATGATATGATTATATCATGTAGAAATTAATAACAAAAATACATTAGCATATTCTTTGATTATAAATACAAGTAATTTATGATCAAAAGTATTCCTTCCCTCCAAGCTTTTCCCATTTTGTTATGTTACAATGTGATATGTTAACTTTATGTTTATGTTATGATATCTTTATTTGATAAATTACCATAGTTCATGAATGTTAAATGCACTACGACCAGCAGGTAAGGCAGGTTAAGTCTTGCTTAAAGACGCAACGACTGAATGGGGGTTTGAACCAGCAACCCACCAGTTACAGGATGAACTCCTACCACCAAGGAAGTGGATTTACAATAAATACTTTTAAAACGAACCTTTCGCTGCAAGCCTTATGTTATGTTTTGCACATCTAGACTGAATTTCTTTTACCAATTACTCTTTGCAAAACACTCCTTTTAAATAATTTGTTTTATTACATTTACTAAATTGGAGACTTCTAAAGGAAACTGGTTGGACTGGCTTATTCACGGGTATCAAAGTAAAGGGGGAAGAACACAGATTTATTCCACACTTTTATAATTTTTATTTGCAAAAATCTTTAATTAAAAACCACACTTTTTTTTTTTTTTTTGCCATGTCAGTATTATTTCTCATTAAATCTCTGTAAAATATTCTGATGTTGGGTTTGAACCTAACACAAGTGTGAAAAAGTTCAAAGGATATAAATACTTTTCCATGGTTCTATAAACTTGGGTGATGTGTTTTACACACATTAATAATATACGGATATATTTATATATATTAAGGGGAGACTTAATAACCAAAGCTCCTGAGAAATGGAGAATTTTTTTTTAATTCCTCTCCAAAACCTCCAACTTGAGACCTTTAATGACATATGTTTGTGATAAAAGATTCAAAAGCCTTTCTCTCTCTTTTATCCCGCAGAAGTCAGAGGATGTCGTCTGACCACATGCCAGCTCATAAATGCTGTTTACCATTTGTTAGATGGTACATGCAGGGAACTGCCATGGAACCCAAAGCTTAGGAAAAGTAATTAGCTTTTATATTAAGGAGCATAGCTATTTAATATTTAAACCCGTTGGTCATACTCAATAAATTTTAATATTTATTTCTGTTCTCTATATTTATCTGATTGGATTGTTGCTGTTTATGCTTGTTTAATCTGAATAGCTGCAAATAACGTGACCAAAATAACATGGATTAGTTATGTGCATGATTAAAGACTTTAATACTCTTATACTTTATTTTAATACTTTCTTACATGACCTTTCAATAGTCTGTTGGGACAAAATTGTATGTATTTCAACTGTAGAGGAAGTGTGGACTCTTTCTGATATTCTGATATTTCTCTTATTAATTAGCATGCCCTAGTAAAATGCATAAATATAAAAAAATCAAATCAGAACCTCTCTTGTCCCAAGACCTGGTATTACTGCTTCAGCAAAAATAATGTTGCCTGGTGCAAAGACAGAAGATCTGGAATAGAAAGTGACAAAATTTCTATTTGAAAACAGCACAGCAGTTGGAAAATAAATTATCAAACGCACCATTATCTATCACATCAGATAATATTGTTACATTTCACAAAGTCAGGACATTCTGACATGTTCACGAGCTCTGATACCAATGCTGGACTCAATGCCACATCTGATTTACCTGTTGCATCTCAAAGACTTAAACCGAAAACATTTAGTGTAAAAGAAGTTAAAGTTGAATGGCTCTAGTTAGATCTTAAAAAGGAAGCTGGGACAGATGGTTTTGCTCCTTTCTTTTCTGAACTGCAGCTTCTATCCAGTCTATCCATACTGGTGAAATACCAACTGACTGGAAATCTGGTACGCCTCCTCTTCAAATTGGTGGTCATTCTGTTTTGAACAGTTGCAGGCCGGTTTGTATTTTATCTTGTGCACCTCAAATTGTAGAAAGACTTGTTAACAAACAGTTAATCTGGTATCTTGAGGTCAACAACTTGTTATCTCCGGCACAGTCTGGTTTCTGTTCTGGTCGTGGATGTGTCACAACAGTTTTAAAGGTTGACATTACTGTCTGGAGTCCAGCCTCTGCTCTGGACTCCAGACAGTAATGTGCTGCAATTTTCCTTGACTTAGCGACAGCTTTTGATACAGTGAATCATTCTGTTTTAATCAAAAGACTTAGCCACATTGAAATTCCCCATCCGTTTTTATCATGATTTTCTAGCTACTTGTGTGACAGTTCAGTAGGTGAATACACACTCTGAATATTGTGTTTCTTTGAGTTTCCAAAGGTGTGGTCCATTCTGGGATCCACTCCGTTCTCTATTTAAATTAATAATATTCCACAAGCTGTTAGTAAAGGTGCTGTACATTTATGCCATTTTGTATGTGTTTAGTTCATCCCCTGAATCAATCTTTCAGTTTCTAAAACAAAACTTCTTGGATAAATTATCCTTGAATGCTAAGAAAACAAAAATCATACGGTTTAAATGTAAAAGACTATAAACTTTCCCCCATCCCCAAAATCTTGTCGTCACTGCAGATGAAAAACTCCGTCAGCAGGTTGCAGAGAGGCCTGGCCAAAGTTCAGACCTAAATCCCATTGAGAATCTCTGGTAAGATTTCAATGTTGATATCCACAAACTCTCTCCATATAAACTAAGAGAGCTTGGAATTTGTTTGGAATATTTCCCTCTATAGTGTAGATGTGCAATGCTGGCCGAGACATAACCCCAAAGTCATTGGAGATGCAGCTGGAGTGGAAGGTGGTTACACAAAGCCAAGCTACAACTGTCTGATTTATATATGTTTAACATTTTGCAAAAACCATAAGTCCTGTCCTTTTCTCTTAAATGTTAAGTACTACTGTATGTGTAATTATACAATCCATGTTAGCTTTAGGTAGTCAAAGAATAAATCTGACGGGTAATATGTCACAAATTCACCTAGAAAAATTAAAAATGTTATCAGGCTGTCTGGTTTGTAAAAAACAGACTTGAATGTGTCTTCTCCTTGTTTCCTGCAGTTTGATAGGCAGTACCGTATGTGTGGGGGGTTTTGCCCTTTGATGATTATGTCTGCGGTGTCACCAAAGCCAAAGTAATCAGGCTGACATACATGAGGAAAAAGGGATCGCCACTCTTGCCAGGCAGAATGTTGGCACTGTTAATGGCATCTCCCTCATTCCCTGCCCCACCTCTCCCCTTCCTTGCTTCCTCGTTTTGCCTCCTTCCTGCACCCCTGAAGTGAACAGATAATCCCTAAGCCCTATGCCCATTAAAGACAAGCACATCACGCAAAACTGCCCTCCCTGCAATGCACTCTGCCACTCACACAAACGCACACACTCAGTTGCACATGCATGCAGCTTGCTCTCATGGAAGCAGGAGGAAAATAGCTCAGTGGGGGGTTAAGCAGTGTGTCAGCCACAGCAGCAGAACACATTTCTGTCTGTTTCTTTATTGTCTTCCTTCCACAGTACTGAAACATCCCCGGTGGCAGGCATGTGACACACTTTGACGATGAGATAAGGAGTGGAAGGGACTTTTGAAGAGGCTCTTATTTAATAGGTTAGTTTTTATGACGCCATGGTCACACTCAAACACACACCATGGAATTTGACGTGTTTGTCAGATGAGAATGTGTTGAAGAGAACTTTTAAATAGTGCACCAGATATGTGTAGTCTCTGCTGAGATCTGTTGGGTTAAGATAAAACACACTTTATTTACCAAAAACTTTACCTGTTATCATTTTATTGGAGGTGGTGCTGTTTACTTATCCATTTGTATCTCCAAAAGGTCATACCAACATTCTGATATAGATCTGATAGTTGAGTCAGTAATGAATAAATCAATGTACCCATTGGAATCATAGTGTTCTTCTGATTTGCAGGATCTGAAAACACAGCTTGTATTTCTAGTTAGTCTGAACTTTCGGATGTGGTGATACACTCACGGTCAAACTGTCAATACATTGAAGGAATATAGTCCAAGTATGAGTAGAAGTTGACCTCTAGTGGCCAAAGTGTGAACCTTAAAAATCATTGTGACTGTGCCTCTTTCAGCCAATAAAATACTACAGGATAAGAGCTATATTTAGAGAGTAATAGAAATGAAAAATGCAGAAGAAAAATATTGATTATAAAAATAATCAATTAAAAGGAGAGATTGTCACAAATTGTGATCATCTTGTTTTAATGCAAACATGAAGGCTGCAGAGTCATAGCAAGGCATAATAGTGGAAATCCTTTGACCACATCCTACGCAGATGACCTCTTCATTGTGGACGGTGCCAGGCAGAAATGAATGGTTTATGCCCACGTAAAGACAGATTTAAGGGAATTGAGTGTCATGTCAGATCATTCAAAACAGTTTACATTGGCATGGTCTGTGATGGACAGGGAACCAGCAGGGCTTATTGCTGGTCACCGTCAAAAACAGTCATGTTGTCTCTGATCAGAAAGCATGGCAGTCATTGCCATTAGCCTACATTGTCTCCATTATGAGAAGATAAAGCTGGGGTTCAACTATTATTACACCACCCCATTTACAAAACTGATATTCCCACATTTTTTAACCTGTTTGCTTTCTGCGAGACTATTTGTTTACATGTAAGAATGCTGATGACGTCCTGAAAAGAGTTTTTTTTATATTTTTTTATTTCCTTTATTTAACGAGGTAAACCTAGTTGACATCTGGATCTCATTTTCAAGAGGGACCTGGGCAGAAGTCTGCAATACACAGCAACCTGGTTACAAAATAAAACCAATACACATGCACAAATATAAAACAATAAAAACAATAGTTTAGGCTAAGTATTGTGTGTTTTATGAATAAGGTGGATCTTAAATAGAAAAGTATGTATTAAATTTAACCTCAAGTTTAAAAAATCCTTATTCATCAAACAAACAAGCGCACAACAAAAACCGATAGTAAATTTTGTGGTGGTTTTCAAATTAGAGTCGTGTTTTAAGGAATACGCATTGCTGTAGTAGACAAATACAAAACAGAAAGACGCTGTTTACCTCCAGTAAACCGCCGAACTTAGTACAACAATGCCTTTATCTTCCAGCAGGGGGCAGCACTCAGTAATGGCTCCTTGTTTCACAGAGGAAATGAGTCGATGTAGTTCCAGGTTTGTGCTGACGCGTCCCTCTTCCTCTCATTCACCGACGTGTCAGTCCTCTTCAGTCCGCTCTAAGTAGCTTCCATACCGGCCTCTCTGCCAGAAAAATGCCCCCGAAAGGCAGCAACAAGCAGCAGTCCGAAGAGGACCTACTACTGCAGGACTTCAGCAGAAATCTGTCGGCAAAGTCAACGGCTTTGTTTTACGGCAATGCCCTCATCGTTTCAGCCATTCCTATCTGTGAGTACAAGAAAAAAAAAAAAAAAACAGCCGCTGCTAACTGCCTCAGCTAACGCTAAGGACTTGAAAAGTATAAACAAAAACAAAAAAATGAGGAGAGTTCAAGAAAGTAACGCCACGTAATGGATTAATCATCTAAATCAACAGTAGTGATACAAATGGCTTGATGAGAACTCCAGTTCTCATCACGAACATTGTGTTCACGCACCTTGAAGTTTTCCAAATGTCTTACTACCACAAACTTTTTGTATTTGTTGAGTTGTTGTGATAAACCAGCACAAAGTTGTGCACAGTTGTGAAGTGTCATGGGAGCTGTGAAGATAACAATTAGTGCTGATTTTATGAAAGAGTAGCAAAAGGAGAGTCACTTTTAAAAGTCATTTCATTACCTGATGTCATGTCAGGGACACAGAAAACACGGGGAAGAGGGTAGTCTGCAAAACATTGTGTGTTTAAAAACTAACTAAATATCTCCCTGAACATATCATCACCATAGTGAAACATGGTGGCAGCGTCAGGGAATCTGCTCAAATCTGAGTGGATGATGGGTGGAGATAAATAAAGGACTAAATCATCCGAAACTATAGAAAGATTTGAGTCTAGGGATGAGGTTCCCCCATCCAGCAGTGACGAAACGAAACATACAACCAGATCTATAATTGCATGGTTTAGATGAAAGCATTTTCATTTACTAGAATGACTCAAAATCAGGATCTGAATCCACTTGAGAATCTGTTTTAAAGCTTAAACTGAAGTTCAAATGCTCTCCATCCAGCCTGACTAGACGAGTTGTATTTACATCTGTATTTGCAGCAGGTAGACGTACCCTAAAAGACTTGGAAGTACTTTGTAGTAATTCCCCCCCAGTGTATTATAAGCCTGGCGGGCCACCAGGCTTTACTTGTGCCCCCACCAGGCTTAGCATTGCTTAGCCTTTTTAAAATGTTTGCATTTTTTAAGACTTTATAGTTGGTGCTTTGGTATTCATCTTCAATATTTCAGTAACACATAAATATCAAGTATTATCAAGATATTTTCAAATTTCCTGCCAACTTTAAAAAAATGTGTAACTTAAAAACACAACAGACTGCTGGATGAATAACTGCCCTGGCACCCAACCACCACTAGCAAGTTTTCTGGGGGAAACCTTGAATTGGAGCAAAAAGTGGTTCTTCTGAGTTATTGATTCAGGGGAACTCGATGCACATGCATACAACACAACATTTTTGACTTTTTACTTTTAAAGATTGAAAAGACGTTTAGATTTTGTTCTCCTGGTCCCCTTTTGTGCTGTATCTTGTGTTAGTTACATATACACTAACAAGTACATCGAAGTTTATGGTTGTGATGAAGCTTTTTCAAGATATGCTCCCATTTAAGTCTTTATCATGCAGCTGAACGATTTAGGGAGAAAATAACTTTGTTAGGTTGACCCCATGGTGCACTTTTGACAGTTGTGCTTCCTCAATGCAGTTTGTGTTAAAGCAGTGAGAAATGGTTCATTTAAGTCCACAAAGGCTATCAATTTTAGTCAAGGTGTAGCATGGACACAATGAAATTGTTGTTTTCTTTGTATGTGTCCTCACAGGGTTGTTCTGGAGGATCTGGCACATGGACCTCGTCCAGTCTGCGGTGCTGTACGCTGTCATGACCCTGGTCAGCACATACCTGGTCGCGTTTGCCTACAAGAACGTCAAGTTTGTACTCAAACACAAGTAAGAATAATGAAAAGAGCAGCTCAGTCGATCATATTGACAAAGTAGGAAAATGTTGGCGGAAAGTTGTATGTAAATTTGCACAATTTCTCGATTTTTGTTTGCTAAGTTAATCTGCTTTGAAATAGTTTCAGTGAATTTACTGTTTTGTTTGTTTTTGTTTCAGAGTTGCTCAGAAACGAGAGGATGCTGTTTCCAAAGAGGTAACCAGGAAGCTGTCTGAAGCAGACAATCGCAAGATGTCACGCAAAGAGAAGGACGAAAGGTGAGACTTTTATTCCCTCCTCTTTTTCAAAGTTGATAAATTAAGCCAAACTGAACATTGTTTTTTTTTTAAAAGGAAATAAACCCAAAGCTTTACTGCACTTTATCTGAACATCATTAGTGAGAAAGAGATTGACTCAGTTCTTCCTTTTCTCCAGGATCCTGTGGAAGAAGAATGAGGTGGCTGACTATGAAGCCACCACCTTCTCCATCTTTTACAACAACACCCTCTTCCTGGTGCTCGTCATCATCGCTTCCTTCTTCTTGCTCAAGAACTTCAACCCCACTGTGTATCCTTTCAGTCAAATAACTTTTCAGTGTTGATTATATGTGGAGGTCAGAATTTAAAAACACTACACAGCTTATTAGAATTTTCTTTTAGAACCACTGCCTAGATCCGAAATTTCATTTATCCATTCTTGATATGTACTTGGTTCAAGCTACAGATCTGCCTTAATCTGCCTTTCCCCATTTGTGGAGAGAGGGCCATTGTAAATATGAAAATTAGTTGTTGCTTTGGAAAAGTGCATTTTTTTCTCCTTGACCTTTTGCTCCCAGCAACTACATTCTGTCCATCAGTGCCTCTTCAGGACTCATTGCTCTTCTGTCCACCGGCTCCAAGTAAACCAAGAAGAAAATGGACAAGAAGTTGGAGGGATATTTGATGGGTGGGACTGGGTGAGGATGGAGGATTAAGAAAAGGACACAGGATCTAATTTTTTACAGATTAGTCATGTGGTTTTGGTATGGATGCAGAGTTCACTTTCATGAAATTGTTTTTGTAACAAATAAAGCAACCAGCTATACTTTTTTGTGTGTTTCATTCACACCCCTTTAAATATTTTGAAAAACCTTTTTTGAACTACAGTAATCTGTTCAAAATGAGGAAAAACTGAGTCAACCTTTGCCTTTTCTAGAGGTTTTAATGGGTGCAGCAGGTAAGGTGTTGCCAATCCATTAGCAGTTGTGTCTGGCTCTGGAGAAGCAGGAGTTTTTGTTTTAACTTCTCTGATGCATAGAGCAGTTAAATAAATCCTTGATAGGAGGATTTATCTCCTATTTAGGAGATAAATTAGAAATTACAGTGAAGTAATATCTGCTGCCAATCAATCAATCTAGGATGGATTATGGTGTGGTTTCAGTTTCAAGTTAATCACTCCACATTTTAAGGGATTAGCATCAAACATTTGAAAACTTTACTATTCAAGAAGAGTTTTTCACCTGAATGTAGAATTGTGCAATATTCAGAGCACTGATTTAAAAAAAATATATCAGAAATAGACCTTAAATCTATTTCAAACGCAGGAATTAACTCTGTTCCTCAAGGGCTGGTGTCCTCTTAACTCTCAGATGTTTTTCTCTGCTTCAAGATACCTGAATCCAAAAATTTGGGTATCAGCAGATACGTAGAAGTGTCAAACAAAAACACATGGTGTATTAACGCAAGCCTATAAGACCTGCTGTCAAGCACAGTGTGGGGGTTGAGGGGCAGCTGCCGGAGCACCGTGGCACTTTGTAATCATTTGCACTTTCAAATCGTGTCCTGTGATAAACAGAGTAAAAGGAGACATTGAATGACCATGAACTCCCTGTACACCAAACTACTCTGGAGCCAACAGCTGCAGCTCAGCAGGACAACAATGCCAAACAAAACATCAAATGGGAAGCGAGAATGGCTGCAGACTAAAGGAAGTAAGGTTAATCCAGTCAAGGCCCTCAATAATTAGGGAGAATAACTCTTAAAAAAAATCTGACTGAAGTTGTTTCGACAAGATTTTAAATGATTTATTCCCAGAACTGAATCAAATTTCCACATGGCTGTGTTTTGTCTTATTTAGCATAAAAGCAAAGACACTATTTTCATTGGCAATGCATGTATTTATTATCACACATTCATATAGAGTATTTACAGAGAGAGCACTCGTCAATAAAGAGACAGTACACTGTTGCTTAGAACGGCACATGAGAAAAACAATAACTGGAACAATATTGGGGTGTGTTTGTATCATATTTTACTAAATTAGAATTAAATTACTCAATTACTTTGATCCATTTTGGCTTTTTGTTCTTTGTTGTTGCATAGCTGCTGATGAATGAAATATTTTACTCTTGCAGCCAGTGAGTCTACCTGTTATGTTGCCCATATCAGCTCTTTTAAATGGCTTCACTGCTTTGAAATCC
Source organism: Brachyrhaphis roseni (assembly GCA_903066815.1). Classification (NCBI taxonomy): domain Eukaryota; kingdom Metazoa; phylum Chordata; class Actinopteri; order Cyprinodontiformes; family Poeciliidae; genus Brachyrhaphis; species Brachyrhaphis roseni. Next base: position 19,983 of record CAEFZY010052727.1, read on the forward strand.
AGCTTGCTGCAGTCTGTGGAACTACGTAGATGTTTTTTACTTTGTTGTGGATAAGAAACACTAAAGTGTTCAAATATGTGGTCCAAGGGTATTTTCCCCTAAGCCAGTCATAAAACAATTTTCACTAATTACATTGCATTTCATATTATTCAACCTTCCTTTTTTTCATTCTAGTATTTTCCTTATACCGTGTATATTCCAAGTTACTGCGCACTCAACTTCACGTCTACACCTCCAACAATGTGGAGCTCAGGGACAAGAAGCAAATCTATTTAGGCTGGAATAAAAGTTCAGGCTACAATTTTCTGCTATGTTAAAGGACAAAATACAAGCTAAGGTTTGCGGTTAATCTTTACTTTCAGAGAGTTTCTGCCTTAGAGCTGCAGTTTTGGTTCTGAGTGTTATGTTCTGACAATTCTGTTGAAATAACAAACCTCACTTAAGTACAAACATACTAAATGCCAAGCAATTTTCCAACATGTTTCAGATGAACACCTATGCACCACATACCAACTTTATAATGAAAGACATCTCTGAATGTATTTCTTAGGATCCGGGTGAAGGCACTCTACCAGGCAGCCACAGTCTAACAGACTGATGAGCAAAGTGACGACTTGAACACAGACTCTAAAAACAGACACTTAAAACCAGCCAGAATTTATTTTTCACTTAATTCCAGTGATGGAGACTTTGTAGTGTAGATCAAGAGATCTTCAAACTTTCTGAAGGTTTTTTTGTTGGATGTTTTCACACTTTTGGTCTGACTATGAATAAATGAATCTTATTGCGTCATTAAGAATCAGGGAAATGGAAAAGTGGAGATAAAAGTAAGAGAAAAAAACAATTACAAGCAAATTAAATGCATCACCCTTTTTCTGATCATCTACAGTACTGTCTTAGAAGTATTACTGCCTTTTTAAGAATTACTTTGTTGGGGCTAAAAGTGATCATTTTTATTTGTTCAAATACATTTTCAGTGAAGCCAATAACACCTAAAGATTCAATTTGTCCAATTTGATCAAATGTGTTGACAAAACCAGTTCTTATCTTTAACTTAGGAGTTTTTAAAATATATATTAAGTTTCCAAGGATTATAATTCAGTTTCGGGGATTGAGCCGACAATGTGTAGAAAAGCAACTAAAGTCGGTGAAACTTTGTAAACAAAGGCATTCAGAAAATTGAATCAAATATTGATCAAGACCAGTGTAAAGATTACCAGAAGGTCTGTCTCCTTGGAATAATATGTAAAGAAAAAAGGTTTGCCTCCGAACATTTAAACACAAGCCTGGTATGAGGAGAGTTTCTCCTTAAGTTTCATGATATCTGTTTGTGTTTTTCACTAATTTTTACAGTTACATTTCTCTTTCTGTTAAATTAGGGAAAAGCTGAGTATCTCTTATTTAGACAGCTGACCACCAACGAGTTGGGGAGGGGCAGCACCAGGTTAATTCCTGTCACTCCATCATTTTCTCTGGGATCCCATTAAAAAGACATTAAATCACATGATCAATTTGACTAAACATTTTACAGGTCTTAAACTTTTGAGTCTTTTGAAACCTCTCTCTACTTTAAAATTGGTAACTACTACAAAAGAAAAACATGCATTATATATTTTCAGCAAATTCCCAGTTTTTTTCTTCCTAAAATAGTTTCGTTTTGAAATGTTTGCGAGGTCCAGGGTTCGTAATCCTTCTGAGGCAGACGTCTCAAAGTAAGATGTAAGACAAAGGCTGCTTTTCATTTCTCCTCAAGGTGTGGAACCATCTGGCAAGCACAAAAACAGTTCGCTACTGAGATTTAAAGGCCAACTGTGCTGCAAGTCAACACATGGACACCAAGGACAAGACCGTGACTCAGCTGAAACCTGGCCAACATCTCTCTCTACTCATCTCAATGATGGCTTATTTTCCAGATGAAACAGAACGAAGGGAATACATAAAGGGCAACTGCCACAAACTACTGAAAGTCAGAACATGAATGATTACGACAGGAGTTTAGTGTTTATTATTAAACCTGTTCATAGTTAACTTCACAAATGGGAAACAATTTGCACTACATTTGGATTTCCTTGAGGAGAGAAACATGAAGACTTTGCGGCTGTCGAATCACTCTGAGCGAGGATGATGAAATCTCTGTGATGTGCAGTGAGCAATAAAATATCTCTATTTACATCTCATTTATAGATTTCTTATACAGTACAGGAAAGCCCTCATATGCAAGACAGGCTTCTTGTAGTTTGCCTATATAACAAGGTTAGCCTTAAACCTCTATATATACATGTAACATCCTCAAACAAGCTATTTTTCAAATGTCAAAATAGATTTTTAGATTCTATGAGCAGTTTAGAACAATTATTTTCCACACATGACAAGCTTATTCTGTCATATTGTGGTTTAAACCAGTGTTTTTCCCCCTCAAATATCTTAAATAGTTTCCATTAATACAGTCAAAGCTCTGAAGAAATTAGTGATGCTGCTTCAGTTCACAAGTAAATACTTTTTTCTTCTGTGACTGCAATCCGCAAGTTTTACTTGTCTCCGTTTTGTGGAAATGTCTGCAGTTCCTTAAAATGTTCACACGAGGGCGACATGCTTCACGTTTGCCCTTTCCCACTCGAGTCTAGTTTTTTTTTTTCTTTTTCTTTTTCTTTCTGGTGCCACAATCAGCTTGCTTCACCAGAGTCACACAGCAGACAAGCTTGCAGCATTTCTGATCAAAAACTTATCAAAAAGAAGGAGGAGGCACACTGTAGCAGAGAAACATGCATCTGGTTGTTGCCATACTCAGGGATCTGCAGCCAGAAATATCTATTCATTAGCCTACTGTAAATATAGGGATCGATTGCATTTAGAAGGCATTTTAAAGACGAGTCGAGCCGATGAGTGTCGAGGTCTTATATATATTCATAAAGCTTGTTTTTGCAAGAAGTGTGAGGGAGTCACCTTGTTGTTGGTAAAGACTGGAAGATGTTTCATCCCAGGACGTTAGCAGACACCTCTGTCAAAGGAGGTGAGAGTTTGAAGTGCTTATGGTAATTTATTTTGCTACGCTGCGTGGCATATTAATAAAAGGTCTGAATAAGGGATTTGTTCAGCATGCATCTGAGGTCTCTACTCATTTGAGATTTGTCTAATTTCTATACATAAGGTGCCTCTACTGGAGTACTTTTCTATGAAACAAAACAAAGCATGTTTACAATATGAATTTTGTGCTTAAATGAATTGTTAATACAAGCCTTATATATTTTCTGATGAATTATCAAGGTGCACTTAAAAAAGGCACTTTAATTTTAAATAGTTCTACAATGCCTCTTTGTCTTCATGAACCAACTGGAGTTAATGAGGAGTCTAATATCTCTAAAAATGAGATGTAGTAGTGAACATATTAAAGTCTCGACATAAACGAGTATCAGAACTTCAACCTTTTCTAACAGTGGGTCTACTGTTTCAATAATTTAAGCATGCTGTTGGATCTGAGCTACTCTAATCTCTGCATAGTTCTATTTCTGTATCTTTGCACGCTAGCCGAGTAGCAAATGCCTTTGATTGGTGGTGGAAAGCTTTGATCGACTAAGCTGCGGTTGAGGCCATAGAAAGTCTGAGCTTTTCTTGGCTAAGCTGGACTGCACCTGAGATGAACCATAAGTCTCGACTGAAGATAGTTACAGGATGCAATGCTTGGATGTAGAGAGGTTGTCCATTTCCGGCTAGAGTGGTCTGTGGCTGGTTAGGCACATCCAAGGAGAGAGCTGTGGATCTGAACTCTGAACCAAGGAGGGTTCAAGGTGTAGGTGAAGTTAGGTAGTCGTCAGTAGACCTCTTGTTGGTCCATCACCCCCGTCTCTAAGAGCGGTAGTCCTTCTTACTGTATGGTCTGTTGCCAAGGATGTGGTCAATGTCCGACACAATGTGAGAGGTCATCTTAGGGAGGACCTGGACACAACAGAGAGTTTTTACATGAGGCTGAAAGCAGGAAATAAAGTGAGACAAACGGAACCAAAGGTTATATTTTGAGTATATTGCAAAAAATGTAAAGATGAAAAAATGGCCATTTTCATCCATCTGCTTTTTGAAGTTTCCACATTTAAAGCCTGCCCACAGTCAAAATACTCACTATACTGTAAATAGGACTTAACCATTTGTATTCATACTTTAAAAAGTGGCAGTCAATACACAATTCTAAAGACAAACTCTAGAGTTGTGACTATGGAAAAATATGAACTTTTGGCATTGCAGATCTGTAGGAAACGTTTTGGTTAGATGTTTTACTGAACCTGATGCACATCCTCTGAAACTAATCCTAAACATGGTTGCCTATAACTAGTGATGTGGCTTTCACAAACAATCTGATTCTTTTGAACGACTCTTAAAATAATTAATTATTAATTAATTTGAATTGAACATGGCATGACATTATCCACACGTGTAACGACCTAGATGCATGTGAAACAAGGCGGGTGAAAACAGAAAACTGTTTGTGTTTGTGCGTGTTTGTACCTGGATGGCCCCGAGGTTCTCTGTAAGCTGCTCAGGGTTGGATGTTCCCAAAAGGACGGAGCTCACGCCTTCGTTTCTTAAACACCATGCTGGAGAAAATCACAAAGAATACCCCCTCCCTGATAACTAAGCACTGAATATTATTAACAGGAGAAAGGTCAACATTCAGTCTGTCCTTCGACTGCATGTGGGATTCTCAGTGGAGTTAGTTTTGTTTTTAGCTTTAGTGTTCTGTAATACTGTCCAAAACAAGAATGAATATGAAATGTCTGCAATTTAGTGCAACAGGCAGTCAGTCCTAGCTAGAAAACATGCATTTTGAACATATCTTTTGAAGGTTAACATTACTGTCAAAATGCAGTCTAAGATGCTCCTTCAGCAGAATGTGTCAGTCAGCCTTACCCACAGCCAGCTGAGGCAGCGTGCAGCCCAGCTTCTCTGCAATGTGGTTTAGCTCCTTCAGCTTAGCTTGCTGCTTTCTTCCATCCTCGCTTACTATTTTCTCCTTCAGCCACTGATACGACTGGCAGAAGATACGAGACAGACAGAATGAGTGATCAGTAGAATAAGAAGACATTTCAAGAGAATAGAGTAAGAACAAAAAGGGGGGGAAAGTCATAGAGCTGCACGCTTTAGGAATCATAAAACAAAGGCTCTATTTAAATTCTTCAACCTGCTCTAGTAAAAGTCAGAGCACAGCAGGTGACCTTTAGGCATACTGACCTTCATTGAGGCCCTTGACGATTCTGGGATGCCGTTTTCATATTTTCCCGTAATGATGCCACACGCTAGCGGTGACCAAGTCATTGCTCCGACTCCTGTGATGATGGAATTCAAAATGGGAGTTAAAACATGGAGCTGCAGTCTCCAGCTGAACTTCTGCCTCACAGGTCACCGCTCTTCTGCTCGGGACCTCTAGACTAGTGGCAGCAGTATATAGCAAACATCTGGTGGAATTTGCTGAGCTCATTATACAAACTATTTCTCAGCTCGGCATTCCACAGTTGTAAACAGCATCATGGGGGAGCGCTGTTGTGATGACATGCTGATGGGGGAGTGCCGGAAAGAATAAGAGCTTTTTAAAGAGACAGAGGCCCAATTTCAAGATATCAATTGCAAAGTCAAATTTTTCTTTTAAGTTGTTTTTGCCGTATGCAGCATTTTTATAAGAACTGAAAGCAACATGGTTATTTTATTATGCTAGAAAATGGCACCATGTGCTGGAAAAATACATAATAGCCTCCTTTAAATTAAATCATCTTTTTAAAACCATATTTTGTATTAGAGTAGATTATGTTTTTCTGGTATTAAAATTTATCTGAGAGGGACGAAAAGTAAAGACAAAAGACATCTATGGAAGGACAAATACATTTTCTCATCACTTCAACTACAGAAAATATGTAGATATTCATGTTTCAGGTAACATATCAGAACATTACAGTAGATTTCCTAACCAGGTTAAGTTTGTGTTGAATCAGTACTTTTAGTCTGTTCTGCAAAAACGTCTACTGGACAAAACAGATTAAGGTTGAGGAAATTACTTGTAGATTCTGGTATACATGCAGTGAATGAAAAAGTGTCTATTTTTTATCAGCAGTCCAGTCAGCCTAGCAAAAAGACATTTACAATGCACATTGACATAAAGAATACTTGCCTATTTTATGATAAAGTTCGGGGAGTTGCACCTCCACTTTCTCTCTCTGAAAGAGGTGATATTCTGCCTGTTCACACACCGGAGGGATCAAATTAAACTGCCGTGCCACCGAATACGCCTCCTGGTAATTTAAGAGAATTTAAAAAAAAAAGGAAAATGAATAGTTATTGTTATACTGTAGTCTAATTATAAAGTGATTTTCATACTATATCATTCTTGTTCAGATATATATGCCTGCAAGAGCAAGGCCAAATTTGTAAAGCACAGCTCGGAGTCAAATAATCAATCTTCTGTACCGATTCCCTGAGCCATCATACAAAAAGCTTTTCATATACCTGGAAGTGTTTAATCATATCTATCCTTTCCCTGTGTATTTTAAGAGCAAAATACTGAAGCAAGCATACAAACATGTTTTTCTCCTTGTTTTTTCTATAAAGTGTCACAACACAGCACAGTTGACCCTGATATAAACCCAATTCTAGTTATTATCCTGAAAACCTTGAAAAACATCAAAATGTGTAGGTTTCAGTGAACTCCCAGTCTTCAGCCATCAGAAAGTTAGATAAGCGACTCCAAACGCTCACAATAAAATGGTTGATTATTTAAACCATCTTTTCTTTGTTTGTCTCCTGCCCTCATCCAGCCTAACAATTACCAGCCACACTCATGTACTGCAGTTTGTGACATATGGCTCCAGCCTCATCATGTGGGCCGGAGCACACATGCAGCAAATAGCTGCCTTGTCACGTACACTTCAACGCCCCCTTTTAGCCCCCTTCATTACCGAAGCTGTCTAAATAACAGAGCTGTCACTGGGGCTTGAACTATTCAAAGATATAAACTCCCTTTCAGCGAGATCACAGGGAGAGAAGATGAATACAGGTTACAGCGTGTCTACAAAGGGCGTGAAGAAGAGGATATAAGATGGGTATTTTGTTCACCGCTGTTAGTTTGTGCTCCCCGTCTCAGATCTTCAGGGAAACACAGGATTGTCTTAGCCCTAATTACAAGCTCATGTAGGTGCATCATGAGTTATGTGACCAGGGGTCACTGGTTGTTTTATTTCATTCAGTATCAAGCACTCTTACCCAGGTGTCTGAATCAAGAGTGGCCAGACTCTGACTTGTCTCTTACCACCTTTGTATTTTGATTCAAAACTTCATTTTAGTGATCAGTATCAGTGATCATTCTTGGTGGATCTTTTTCAGTTCTGTCAAACTCCTCCTTTCCCAGAAGGACCATAAACCTTGATAACACCAGAACCACAACAGGCCTGGATTTAACATTGCTGCATTATCTGAGAATATTTCTCTCCAGATTGATCTTGGGTGGCCAGTTGTAAGCAACAATAACCAAAGGTTCAAATGTTTCTTTTTGCTGCTGCATATAAACAATCTTCCATCTTGGCTATTTCTTCAACCTGCTGGCTTCTTGCCTTTCTCCATCCCTGCCTGCTGTAAAATATTTGGACAGAAGCTACTTTTGCTGATTGTGAGGCCTGTTATTCCACTTCCTGAGGTTTTTACGAAGGCTAAAATCTCATTAGTGCAACATTTTTATTACCAAATATCTCCAACAATCCTGCCAAAAAATGTTCTAGAGGCCTATAGTTGTGATGATGCTTAGGCTATGAGGAAGGTCCCCCAAACTGTGCAGGAAAAGGGCAGCTTTGCTCTTGAAATATTTAGGAGGACATGGTAAAAGAGCAGTGGGCCTGAGGATTCATGCCATGATGCCATTCTCATAAATTCAGACCTTAAGTTGTCCACAAAAACATGCCAGGGTTCTTTGTCTTTATTTCCTGACATTTGGCTCTGTTCCTCAAAGTTCTGTTGGCGACCTTTTCCAGGTGAAAAACTGGCTTCTCAATTATTGATGGGCTGGAATTAGGATTCCTCCTCTGGAGAAAATGATCTTGTCTGTTTTCCTCACTTCCCTCAGAAGTAAGAAATGTGTTCACGCAGGAGATCTTCATGTTCAGGTCCAGATTTTTGGTCCTTTCGTTTAAATGCGAGTCAATTGCTCTAAAGTAACCTGCATGTGTGGGATAAGACATAATGTCACATGCAGTTCATGTAGTTTAGTGACATAAATGTCGTTGCTACACATCAGCATGTGTGTATAAGACTATGTTGATAAAACTTATTTTAAAGGAGACTGGATCAAACAACAGAAAGTGACATGTTGGTGTAACTACCTTGTAAGTAGCATTGTTCAGCATAAATAGTGAATACAAAGCCATGCAGTTTTCACATAGAGCAGCAGTCACATTATGTGCTGTTAATAGTTTGTCTATTGTTCATTTTTTACTTCCTGCTGTCAAACTATTCCTGAGCAGAATCGTGGGTCTGACGTGAAAGCTGTCAGTAAGGCAAAATGATCGTTCAGGACGAGGTCGCTGTGGAAATTTTCAAAATTTTAGAATCACTGATAATAATTTGGCTTTTAGAATCTTTTAAAACAAAAAGGAAAAGCACAGTCCAGAGTTCAATAAACACAACATAGAGCGATCCAGAGCTTCATATGTGGCACAACCAGCCAGTCCAAGAGACATGCTCAGTGTTTGCTGATGCTCTTAAGGTGACTAAAAATGTGTTTAAATCCTTCGTATTGCAGCTGAAATAGTGTAAACCATTGTAATCCTGGTCAAGGACGCTGATGTTATATGAAATAAATTATATTTCTAGCGTTAAAGTAAAGGCAGTGTTACATTTTAATTATACTGGGATGTGACTTGGTAACAAGTTTAGACTGAAAATGTCATCTTTAGCACTCAGGAGGATGATGTGCACTGGTTTTACTTTCCTAAAATGTTCCACACTGCATTGAATTATTTCAGATGCTTTCCTCTTTTATTTTAGTTACTCCAAGAGAATGTGCTAAAGACATTTAAGAAAAGCTGAGAGGTACTTACCATGATCTCCATAGCGGTCCACCGAGACGTCCCCCAGTACATGGCCATGCCTTGGTTTATCACATAGGTCATAGCTCGAACAATTTCTGCAGCAAAAGCACATTTTAAATAATATCAATGAGCCGGATAGACAGTAAGCAAGTCATTGATTTAATTCACTAAATGAAGTGTTAACAACAGAACAATACTTCTGAGTCATCTAATGTTAACAAATACGTAAGCACTGTTGATCCTTTTACGGGATAAAAAGGGCATTAAATAGTTGCTTCCAATGAGTTTTAGTCATGAAAGGAGAAAAGAAGAGTTTTATAGTTCTATGAGTTTGGTTTGTGTACTTTTCTTCCCCAAGAATACGTAAAAGAGAAGAACATATTCTGGGGCTGAAACAATTAATCAAATGAATTATGATTAATCAATTTCAATTTCAATTAATCTGTATTATCAGTACATGCTGTAAAACATGCCATTTGCTGAAAGAACACTCTCAGAGCAGATATTCTGCCAAAACTGTACAAAGAATGTATACAGTAAGATAAAAAAGAACATCTTCGTTTATAAATATATTTTACCAACAACTCCACTAGTTGCATAATTAAGTGTTACCAAGTTAAAATTCTTTTTAAAAAAATGTTTAAAAAATCTCTTATTAAGCAGCTTTGGCTATCCAATCATTCACTGGCTAATTTAAAAACTAGTCAAAATCTGCGCTGTATTGATGCTAAGTGAAACAAAAAGGGCTGAACTTTTCACATGTTGATGTTAGAAGTAGTTTTTAGCTGCAAATTATCAAGCGTATAGTGAAGGAATGCTTTGTTAATGCATTTTTGGTAATGAGATATTTATTTTTTTGTTGAAAAAATGAAAATTTAGAATTTGCTTATTTTCATTTTCCTTTTTACTTGTAACCCTAAGAGGTCTGTAGAAAAATCTGCAGAATGTGCTACTTGTTTTATCAGATTACTCAATCGTAAGAATAATCCATTATTAAATTAATGCTTAGCTGCAGCCCTAACATCTTAAGGCAACACGTTGTTAATCCGTGATAGCCGTCAGACAAAGAGAGAAGAAGCAATGACAGAGGAGGCGTTTTATTTGTGCAAACTTTCCAGTCTAGAATAAACGATTGAAATTCTCAGTCATTCTGTATTCAGTGATGGTAGTGTGAAAATACCATCCCTTAAGGACAGGAGGTCATAATTTGGTTCTATTTTTGCAAAAAAATAAATAAATAAAAATAAAATAATAATAAAAAATACCACTACCTGTAAATTGGTTTGTCCCAAACTTTTAAAACTCAGAGATTTTCTAACAAGCTCGCATACTCAAAGCCCCTGTGATCACATTCAATCTGCTGCATTTTTAACGGAGCAATTAAAACTCAAACACTGCTGACTGGGCAAGCCGGGAGCGGTCAGGGCCAACAAAAACTCAAATTAGGACCGTCATTATGGTTATTCATCATCACAATATGTTCACTTCAATTATAGCACCATCCATCACTGTGGCGGGACTCTTATTTTTCACTTCGCACAAGTAGTTCTTGGCAAGACAGCAGATAATGTGCAGTAATATAACAAATAATGAGAAAACAAATAATGGCAACAGAGTTCTAGGGCGGGTGGAGGAAATGTGCAAACTCTGACTAGCATAAAAGCAAAGTCCAAAAGATCCACCAAGACTTAAAGAAAAGCTTTTCTTTTTTCTTTTCATTCAGCAAGAGATAATTAACAACCTGTCTTTCTGAACTGCCTCCTGGCAAAGGAAATAACATGCTGCAATAAAACAACAAAATGTCAATTTCTTTGTTCCTGCTGTTTGTTTCCAACCCTCATCCTGCCCTCCTGACATTTTGTCTGTGTTTTCTAACCATGCTGGGTTCACATTTAAGTGCAACCTGACACAATTTCCGGACCATGTAGTGGGAGTGAGTACAAAGCAAGTCTGTGGAAAGCAGGACAACATTTCTGATGCTTGAAGGAGGAAGTGACCAGCGAGGGTTCGTAGAGGGGGGGAATGAGCAGGACAAAAGCAATCAATAAGAAGCCGCTGGGATAAGAAAAGGGAGAAATCTGTATTGTTTTTTTCAGAACCACAGTTCACACTGCTAAACCAGAAAAGAAAACAAGGTTTCCACAATAAGGCTTCAGATCCAAACATCATATCAATTTCCAGCACATTTTCAAATAAATTGAAAACCATTAATCATATGTAAACTACCAAATAAGAGTAAATATACTTTATCAGCTACATTTTAGACCTTTTAGAGGTACAAATAAGGAGTTAGATAAATTCATCAGTATCAGTAAAAGTCAGTCATTAAAGTTGCTGTCATTCTTGTTCTTATTTATTAATGTATGTTATATTCTCTAAAAACCTATTTTATGTGGACCTAGCTGTGAAGAAATAAGTGCACTTTCTCTTGAATATGGAGTATATGGGCAGCTTAGAATGTATTTAATGTATATTAGGATAAAGGGTGTAAAATGTACAGGGTGAATTTGGATGTGATCTCACTGACTGACTTTTTTTCATTTTTTTTCAATAAATCACTGACCACCTGGGAACAAAATGTAAATGCATTACAGCAGTGGTTCCCAAAGATTTTCTGGGCCCCCCTTATGGATTAGAACAAAATCCCCTCCATAACAGAAAATAAAACTCAACTGGACACACGCATCGTTCAACCAGACATAAACCCATACACATATTTTGTTTTCAAACTCCACTGAAGTTTATTTCACACTTCAAGTTGCAACAAGAGAAACTACAAACCATCATTACAGTGAAACACTTTTATGTAACAGTTTTTTTTTTTTTTTTCATTTATCCGTACAGCTTCTCCTGCAATGGCACTGCGCCCGCCACTAGGGGGCGCGTCCCACAATTTGAGAACCACTGCATTACAGTATGTATGGTCTATAAGCACCTCTTTAATGGTCAAATTTGTATTCCCAGAAGAAAATGCCAGAATTACAAAAATACAAAAACTCCTTCTCAGCTTTTAATTTGGAGGCTGAAGCTAAAAAAAAAAGCAAAAACATATTAACTCTACATAAAGACAAGACTTTAATCTATTTTTTCCAGGCTGCCGTTTCAGCACTTTAATTACTTTATTAAGTTGTTTTGGTAAAGAAAAAAGACAACTTAAACACAGCTCTTTGTCATTATGTTGTGGCTCCTTCCTTGCAGTTTGTATCAAGAAGATTACAATTTGTAAGAGCTAAAATTTTAATAGGATGAGAAGCCAATCATGCTTTGCAGCAGAACAGCTGAGGTTCCACAGTGTTTCATTGTGAAACAGACTTTTTATGATTTCCCTGAGTTGGACAGATGAATATGGATAAGATGACTCACCCTCCATAGGAGTATTGCTGTCTGGGCGGTTGGCAAAAACTACGTCTACGTACTCCATCTGCATCCTTTGTAGGGAACCTTTCAGACCTGAGAGATAAACAAAATAAATAAAGCTAAATGGAAGGTTTCAAAGTATGTTTAGAAGAGATTATTGTTTTTGAGCTTATAATGAAATCAAGGAAACCAAAAAATAAAGTTTCACCTTCAATAATGTGTTTCCTTGACAATCCCCTTTCTGTCTCGGCTCTGATAAAACAAAACAAACCAAGACAAAAAGCTGAATCAGTCGTCAGCTTTAATACTCTAAAAAAAGCTCAAATTAAGAAACGTTCAGTGCACTGAGGGTTACAGTAAAAACTTTTGTTTAAAAAAAAAAAAGCACTTTTTTTTTAAAATTCATCTGTCAATCAAGTGGGTCACTCAGACATGTAGCAACTAAAAAGAACATTTCGGGATGTTTCATGTAAATGGATAAGTGTGAATTAACATCAAATTTCCAGCTCGGCAGGAATAGATTGAGGTTTGAATCTTCCCTGCAGGAATGTAGAAAATGTTCTTCAACCTCCTGAGAATAGTTTTCTACTTATCACCAGACCCAGAAAGCAGGGTCTTCCAAACAGTCTGATATCCTCTGAGTGTTGGAGTTCGTCTGAGTGTTAGAAAACAGGTTTCTTTTTTATCTCTTTTACTTGGTTTCAAATTGTTAACGGAGAAAAACTACAGATTGCACAAAAAACTAAACTCGTCTCAGAAACTCACAAATATTACACATTGATGAAAATAATAGGGTGTAATCCCCCCCTTTTAAATACAACATGTCTGATTCAAACATACAAGAAAAAAAGAAATAGTTGAATTATTAAGTGTGTTGCTTTCCTAATGCAGTACAGTTTTTAATATGATGCAGCTGATAATCAGCTGGCATGAGATTCTCGGGTCGCAAAGACTATACCAGTCTTAGAGTATTTAAAATTTAATTATGAAACAAAAATATAGCACTGTATTGCATCATAACAGATTAATGAAACAGCTATCCCAACTGCTGCAAAAAAAATCCTATTGAATATTACAGCTATAATAATTTAATCACCTATCAAATTTCAATTTTGATAAAATTTTCATAAGCAAGAAAGCAAAATGAGAAAATACTATCCTTTCAGTGCATAATATAAGCTTTGCTCATCATACTTTTTAGATAGTAACCAATAGTGGGTAATTGGTGAGGTTATCTGTTCAATTTTTAATTTTAAGGCACTACCATATTAACATTTTAACTTCTAAGACAAATGAAACACAGGCTCTTTGAGAACATCCTCATTTGCAGCATCATATGTATTTATGCTATTTTTAATCGTCTTTTGTGACATAGATGACTTACTTATGTAACAAATGCTTGATTTGATCACAAAATGACATTCGTTGGTAAAAGTATCTTACCAGTGATTTATGTTAAAAAATATATTTCCAACGGGAATCAATCAGACATTTATCTGATGAAAAGTGAATTGTTTTACTTACTTTCCTCCCCAGTAAAGCTTAGTTGTGATCACCAAGCTTGACCGCCTAAAATGATGGAGGGAAAGAAACAGAAAACAGGAGCAACATGACCTGGGGACACAAACTGCACCAGAGTGGTTCACTGTGTTCTCTACTTAGACCAAATGGACTCTGCTGCAGTTTCTCCACATTGCGTTAAGTGATTGAGAGGTTCCCTTGTCCAACATCATGAACACATCCTGCTGACCATTCATCAGTGTGGGATTATTTGCTGTTAAGAACAAGCCATCAGGGTCTCTATAGAAGCAGACCGTATCTGTTTGATGGGTGAAGTTGACCGTTTAAATTAATTCATGATGCACTTCAGCACAGGAACTACGGCTCTGGAAAAACCACTAAAAACTATCGGTTTCTCTGATTACTCTTTATAGCTACATGTTTGAGTAAAAATAAACATTGTTCTTTTATTACATGAACTAATGGCTACATGTCTCTGAAATTCCCAGCAAATATTTAATATTTATTTTCAGAAAATGAGAAGTGGTCAAAATAACAAAAAATATGCAGTGCTTTCAGACCTCAAATAATGCAAAGGAAACAAGTTAATGTTCATTTACAAACAACAATACTAATGTTTTAACTCAAGAAGAGTTCAGAAATCAATATTTGGTGGAATAACCATGAGGTTTTCAATGAGGTTCAGTGCAGCGGTCTCTTTCCAGAGCTGAATATTATTTAATGATTAAATAATATAGTTTTTCAAATTAAATCAATAAATTTAGTTGAGGCACACTATTATTTAAATTATTTCTGTGTTAATTTCCAGCTTTCAAAATTAATCACACATTTAGATGAGTATTTTGTAATTTATTTATTATACTCATTGTAATTTGGCTGTTTAGAGTAAATTTTGGTCTAAAACTTGATTCCATGATTTTTTTATTAACTCCAAAAAAAATGTATTTGTAATATTCTTCTGTGAAATGAGACATCAAATAGCATAATTTTCCATTAAAAAATAAAAAGAAGTTGGGGTGTTAAAAATAAATTTAAATAAAAATTATTTTGAGTTTTACTGTATGCAGCATAGAAAAGGATCTGTGTGAATATTTAGTGTTTTGTTTGTCTTCCCTAGTTAGAAAACAGTGAAAACCAGTTTCAATTTTCTATCTGTTAAACATTTTGAGTCCGAAAGTTTGTCCAGTTCATGAACAATGTCTTGTTGGATGTTTTGGACTATGTTGGCCTTTCAGTCAGTTGCTTTAGATTTATTCACCACTCTTCCATATATGTTTAGTGTTTCTTTAGTATGCATGCTGAATCATTTTTATCACGTAGTATTTTTCTATATTGATAAAAGTTTGAAAGACATAGACTTCAGTAACATGGGACAAATCAATATACAGAGCCATAATACAACACATTATGGCTCTGTGTTGTATTATTGACGTAAACATAATACAAACTGATAACAGCCTTACCCTCAGCTGCTGTTTTTTTTTCTCCCTGCACCACTAAATCTCCTCTCTGCACATCCATGAGGACACTCAGTCTGAAATGTCAGGTTCAGTGAGTCTTAACTGTAGCCACATCAAAACGCCCACCAGTGTAATGTAGTCAGCCTAGTACATGACACCACTGCGAGCGGCATAATGACGGAGCCAAATCAGAACAAAGTGGCAAAGCGGCAGCAGCTAAATGTTCCCACATTTACTGCAATGTCTGTGTCCAGCACTATGTTACACAGAGACACACTTGTTTTCAGAACGCAATGACCAATAATGGAAACGTCGAAACAATGTGGAAAATGTAACTCAGCTTATACATCCATAATTACTTGCTTTTGCATTATTTGAACATTTCTATAACAGCCACAATATCACATTGAATAAAAATGTAATTATTGTAACTTAGGAGGTGATCCCATATGAAAATGCCTGCAGGCGAACGCTCATACATTGAATATTTTATGTTGCAGTTCTGATATAATGTGTGTATGTGTGAATATATGGCAGATTTAAGATCTAGCTTTAAATTACAATACAAAAACATAGCAAGGATCATGTTTGCTATACTCCGAACATTCATGCTTTACACAAAAAAACCTCACGCATGTTGTTTTTCTACATACGTGTCTCTTTACACACTGAACTGTTAACTCAATCTGATACATTAATGTCTTCATTACCTCCAGCACTTCTTCTTGATGATGTTTCCTAGAATGATTTCGGCCCTGCAAGGCAACACAAATGAGGCGGGGCTATTAAGCTGCATTTTAAAGTCAGAACTGTTTCTAGCACAACATCAGCAATGCAATTTCCTGCTGTTAAACCGGACAGGGCAACAATTTTTTTTACAGTGTGTCCTTCATGATTTTATGGAAACCTCACGTTACTCCATGTTCAATGCGTTTCAAAATAATTCAGTCCCTATTAACATTTTTGCTTCAGTTACTTGTATTTATTTGGAAATGAATGTGAAAGACCTGTACAAAATTGTAAAGTGAAACATTTCCATTCAAATATTTTTAACAGGTTCTGAGTTGGATTTAATTGGGTCATTGAAACAGTGAATGTGCTTCGAACAAAACCACTACACTGCAGCTCTGGCTGTGTGTACAGAGTCGTTGCCCTCCTGGAAAGTGAACTTCTGCCCCATTTTCAGGTATTTTGCATCTTCATAGGTCAAAATTGATGTAGTTTCTTCATTCCTGTTCCCAATGAAGAAAGAATAGCATGATGCTGCCAACACTGTATTTTACTGGGTCCTCTGCAGGGCTTCATACTGTAAACATGACTTCTTGTGTTAATAATGGCTTTTTTCATGGCATTTTTCCATCCATGTCTAAATGTCCTGTAGTAGTGCTGCTCTCTTTTATAAAAAAAACTTTCAAGGTACATTAAAGTTTGTGTCTGGAATGCGACCGTATGAAAAAATGTTTAAAAGATGCTATTAGAAACATACTGTGACGTTTGTTCCAGCTTGCCTGGACTGTGTATACTTCAGTGTAAGCATATTGGATGAGTATATTATCTCAAAATATGGTCTTTTTCCATTTTTGACCAAAAGTAATTTTATTATTCTAAATGCTTCAAAGCTAAACAATATGCTTACTTAAGCTATCAAAGTTAAAATGATTGTAAATACATATTTCACAAGGAACACAAAGCCATTTGCTAAAGTGTATTATGTATACCATGCGTTTTTCCCCCAGAAATCAGAAACTCTTATGTGTGCGTCTTAAACCTACAGCCAATTTCAAATTAAAATAAAAGATAACCTCCAATCCACAGTCACGCATCAGTAAGTGAAATATATACTTACTGATGCGTTTGCTCAGCTTCATTCAAACTCTGAGGTTCATACAACACCCACCTGCCGCATGCGTAAACCTCGGCTGTGTCAAACAAGTTGACTCCGCTCTCATAGGCGATGGTCATTAGCTGCTCTGCAACCTGCCAAGATGTCAGATCACGCAGAGGGGAGAAATGACAATATGAGGTCAGTTTATTAACCAGTTTTAATATTTTTCCACCTATTAATCTTTCGTTTAATCATTTAGATGTTTCTTAATAAGAGAGTGAATTAAACATTGATAAAACCTTGAAAACTAGGACAGCTAATAAAAGCATGACACAGTAGATTTTATCTAAACATTAGTGGTGCATTTAAGCTGGGAGGCTTCTGCGGGGCATGAATACTATTTAAAGTAACTCATTTACGTAACTTTTTTTTATAGCGATCCTCAGCAAATATACAGAGTTTAGTAACAGAGCTTCACCCTCCCAACAGCAGCTGAAAATGCATGAACGTCTTCAGGAAATAATAATTCCTCAAACAGAGATGCAACATTCTCTTAATAAGGTTTTGCTGCTTGTTGCCCAACTTGTGAAGTTGCTGCAACTTAAATTTAAGTGAGCTACCAAAAGTGGGGGAAAACAAAGTATTGGTCATAGAAAATAAAGAGGTGTCAACGCTATTAACAGGGTAATAGAAGAAAACTAAGAACCAATTGTTTCAACAAGTTTTAGAAACAATGAATTTATTTAGTTGTTTTCTGATTTTTCAGTCTCTCACTTTGCTATGGATTAATTTTGGTCAACTGCTTTTTTTCAACATCACTTCAAATCTACAGATTTAGGAATTTTACCAGAAGGTCATGTCTGGCTATCAACCCCATTTTACTAGACATCACAATAGAAATGAAGGATTTACTAGGTGCTAGAGGTCCTTGACATTAAGAGGTCGTGTAATTTTGTGTTGAATTAGGAGAAACTCCACTTCAATTAGTTTTGTTGAGCTGCTTTAATGATTCCTGTTTGATTTGTTTTTGGCTAACAGGAGCTAGCTTGCACGTTTAGCTTAAAACTTAATTTGCAGTGGGGGTTTGAATCAGTTAACATGCAACTGCAAAATGATCACAGGATAGCTAGTAAAGCAGGGGTCACCAACGCGTTGCCCGCGGGCACCCGGTCGCCCTCGGGGACATTGTCAGTCGCCCGCTGAGCAAGTTCTAAAAATAGCCATTGTCATTATGGAGCACAGCCAAAAAATTATTTAATTAAATGTTTTTCCATTTAAGTAATAACATTTGTTTATTTTTAGAGTTTAAAAGAAGGAAATACGGCCGTAAGGAAATGATAAAAACGTTTAAAA